>CABIKL010000367.1:0-23714 GCA_902196195.1 Aptinothrips rufus
GCCCTTTAGTTGTCTTGGCAGCTCTCTGTAAATCTAGGTTGGGAAGGTGGTGTACATCTGCAAACCTGTGGTCATCATTTGCACTTAGAATGTCACAAATCATACTTGCTCTCATTGAAGAACCATCAGAGACAACAGCAGTCTTTGGATGTTGACCACGGAGAATATTCATGCCCTATTTGCCGTCAGTTAGCTAATTCAGTCTTGCCACTCTCGCCAGAACTTGGTGAATGCTCTGCCATGGTGCGTTCCCGACCAGCAAGCTCAATCTCCATTGTGTCAGAAATTAGTCATCTTCTTCGTGAAAATCCCCTCGTAGTTAAGACCTCAACTTTGCCTGAAGCAATGGGTAAATTGATGGAGGATATGACCAACTGTACTTACCGTAAATACAAGCAGAAGACAAAAACGCCCAGTCATCAGAGCTTATTTTTATTTGTGGCTTCAATTGCACGAACAAATTTGGAACTTGAACTAGTTCAAAGAGGTGGAAACCTGTGCACGGATTTAGAAAGTCTTAACTCGCCTCTAACTCCTAAACGGTCATGTATTGTACCACTCTTGCACGTGTTGGCTATACATGCCCGCTGTCTGGCTGTGTGGCCCATGTGGCGGATGTGGCAGCAACTAGCTGGAGTTGAAATGGAGGCTGAAACCACAGCAATAGTTGCACTGGAAAAGGAAGTGCCTCTTCTCCTACGGGATCCTACTGCCATTCTTTTGCAACTTGTTCTTCTCCTTCCTCTACACATTGATGAAAGTAAGTTGCCCCCAGGAAAATTTGATTTCCCAGAACCTATTTATGTCCTTGGCACCATACTTATCAATGTTTTCTTGTTTTTGTTTCAGCATATTTTCTCTGTGTGGTGAAAGTGCTGTACAACTTACTTTATTTCCAAATATTAGCTCAAATTTCTTGTCGGTTATCAGACCGTGAACGTCATGTATGGCGAGCCGCTTACGAAAATAGGCAGCCTGCTTTACATGAAGTAACAACCTTAGAAGCTGCTATGGCTTTAATCATTAGATTGTTAGAGCCAAGTCAAATATTCTTGGATACCTCAGACTTAGAGACCGGTACTTCTCAGTCACAGTCATCAGAATCACAAAGAGCTGTCTCTACAAGTCAAGGAATCAGTGCTCCTACAACATTTCCAGCATCTAGCACCAGTAGCATGGATTCCTCCGAAATTCCTTCAATGATATTTTTGCATCGTCGGAGTGTTGTTCGAGTGGATGATCCAGATTCACCTTTTGAGCCATTATCCGAACAAGAACAGAATATATTGCTCAATAAGAAAGCTTTAGAAAATGAAGTGAGTGCTTTTTTCTATCTTTTTTTTCACATCTTTAAAACTTAATTCTTTATATTTTGAATGTGACTAAAATGTTTTCTTTAATTCCAATCTTAGGTGCAACAATTATGTTTGCCATTCCTACGTATAGCAGCTCTATTGAGACATCACCTTTATGAACAGCCCTTACCTGAAATTCAGGATGAAAATTCTGAATTTGTCAGGCTTGTGTACTATTTAGATCTAGTTTCAGAAGGAATGAATTTAGCTAAGTGAGTATCTCGTTCAAGACTTTTGACAATATTTTAGCAATAATCAGCAGGCGTCAGAAATGGTGTAATGGTGTCTCTGATTTCTAGGTTCAATTCTGCTGTAGTTCTTAGTTGGGCTGCTGCTGATCCTAGCAATCCTGGCCATATGCCTCCAAAGGACTGGGCAGAACAATTGTCAGCTTTTGCACGAAACGCTCAAATGACTGCCCGTACCTTCCTGCTAGACCATCATAAGTTATGGAAGCAACCTAGGTTACTGAGTTTGCCTCAAGTTTATGATGGTATATTTCAGGTATGTAAAATATTGAATTGTAAATAGTCATATTCTGCCAGTTATGGAATTATTATTAATTGTATAACTTGTATGTTTTGGAATTTCAGTACTACCTTCGTCGTCAGTGTGTCCAATGTAATTGTGTTCCTCGCGAAACCACTCTCTGTCTATTGTGTGGCACATTGGTATGTTTTAAGGAAACATGTTGTCAGCAGTCTGACGTCTGTGAGGCAGTGCAGGTAAGTTAAATTCATTGGCGTACTGAGTTTGCTCAACTACTGTTTCTGGAGAACCATTTTATCATTGTGTCAGAGGCTCAGGACAAGAGACATAGCTGTAATTAAGTTATAGGTCCATTAGGCATTTCTGACATGTCATCTTAAAGCATCAATATACATTCATTTTGAAATTTGGAATTTTTATATTATCTACTCAGTTTGGTAGTAATTGTAATGTTATCCATTTTCTATTGCAGCATGCTGAGATATGTGGTGCTGGTACAGCTGTATTTTTAGTTGTGACCTCATCATGCATTATTGTGATACGCGGCAAACGAGCCTGTCTGTGGGGTTCAGTCTATTTGGACAGTTTTGGAGAAGAAGACCGAGAGCTCAAGTAAGATCATAATTCATTGATAATACATTGAATAAATAACATTATCAACCATCTCCTACTAAACTTGTCTTTATTTTAGGAGAGGAAAACCGCTCTTTCTGAGTCCAGAACGATATCAACTCCTTCAACAGCAATGGGTTTCTCATCGTTTTGATCACACAAACAAAAAGTGGGTGTGGCATAGAGATTCTCTGTGAATGTAGTGTCATGACCTTCATTCAGCTAGTCAGTCTACACCACATAAGTAAACTCCAAGTGTTTATTTGTGCTTGAAACAAGTTACAAGAATGTGTCCAGTAAAGACAATTTTCTTTTGCTGTGTGTTCTAAAATACAAAGTTTTATATGTTATATTTATTAAATGTCTAATATCTAACTCTGTTAGTTTCATTCTCAATTCTGGTATTGAAAACTGCAGCCAGGTTATGTACATATACAAATCCCTATACTTCCTGTCTTTTTTTTCACTGTAAATAATCGGGTGATACATTTGTAAATTAAATTCAGAGGCATACAAGAGCCAAAATTATAACTCAGAGTGTTTCTGTACTCATTTTCATAATTTTTTCACTGCTGAGGCTCATGTCTAGAGAGGGAGAAGGCAACTAGGAATATCATTCAATTATAATAACTGTTTATTGTGGCCTCAGAACTGTTAATACTGTACTATTATTTATCAGTCATTCTGGGGAGGTGAGGAATTTGTATATGGAATGTACGCAGTGTTGTATTGCATGAAAGACTAGAAAGATAGTTAGGTACTGTTCTGTGTATCTATTGTGCAGCTACAGCTTTGATATTTCCGTGTTTTAAGTCAGTGTTCATTAATGCTGAGTTTTGAAAGCATTAAAATATCCGTTCTCCTCTGATTGCAATACGTTTGCTTGCTTGTTTTTTGTTTATTTTTTTTAAAATTACGTTTTACTTTTATTTGATCGAATTTGAGTATTAAACTCCTAAAAGAATGTTGTTATTCACTCTATGCTGTGATAGAAGTCCTCATCACTTTTGTTTTAAATTGATTGCTCTTAAACAGAGTACCAGCCAAATAATTGTGATAAGTGTCTCAAATGAATGATTGTTCAGTGGAATTATTGGCTTAAACTTCATGATCCTAACATTTTTCGAACTAAAGTATTATTTTGCTCTCAAAATTGGATAGAATCATCTGTGAGTGCTTTTTTTCCCTGCATAGAAATATTCTGTTGTTTTCTGTTAGCATGTAGCTTACTGACATTTAAAGTTTTGTTTGAGGATGTAAAATCATGTTTGTACGAGATTGATTGGTCACAAATTGTTGGCTTTGCATCTTCTTTTCTTTTTTGATTTTCACTCTTAATTTGCTTATAATTGTTAGGTTTGTTGCAACTGAAACTATCTTGACTTCATGCTTGTCTTCAATGTTGCTTTATTCTTTAACTGCTGCCTGTAAGTTCTGTTCTTTGTGCAGAATGCTTGCTTCATTGAAACAACAGGGTTCTAGAGCAACATTTGGAACTTGATGTTTAATTAGTGAGAAACTTAGCAAATTTGAGGAAATGTGGTGATAGTAAATTTAGTATCGTACCTATATTCAGAATAAGACATACATTTTCCCTGTTAATCTGTGAGAAGTTCTTCACTTCTCGTAAAAACATAATGTGTGAATTTGTATGTATTGACATCTTATTTGGTCTGTAGTGATTTGAATTCTTGAGTAATTTGATTAAACAGACCTCTATAATGATATATCACTTAAACATGTGATTATTGCAGCATTTTGCTGCACAGTTATGTGCTGGGTGCCTTTAACGGCCTGCGTTTACTGTTAGACCTTTTTTCAATTCAGTATGCCTTGTTTTCTTTTGTGATTCTTTTAGTGTATCTAATTTTCCATCAATGAATACATTAAACTTCATTAAGTGTCTCTTAAGCTGCACTTAAAATCTCCTTCAATATATACAATGCATAAAATGTATCAAGACCACAGATTTTTTTTCTTTTTTTTTTTTTCGTGCTTCACTGTGCCAAATAGTGTAGTTGTGATATTGCTATATTTGTGAGGTTGTAGGTGAATTAAAAGGCAAAGATTGTGGTCTCTAAATGCATCTCTAGATTTTCGAAATCATCGATACACCATATCTTTTTTTGCCAGCGTTATTTTCATTCAATTCTGTTGCACCAGAGTTTTCAAGTTAGTCAGACATACAATATCTGAATCTCTTGAGGATTTTACTGTTGTATGTATGAAAGCTTTACTTTTGTTTTTGTGTAAGGATACCTTGACTGATAGTTCTCTTTGAACAGGAATGCATAACATGTGATCATTATCCTCCTTTTTATTAAAAGCTGTATGAATGTTATTAATTATTTGTCATCACTTTTTTTTATGATGATTTATATATGGAGACTGGATTTATTGAATGATTATTGAAGGTATGTGCATTTGATTTCAAAAATAATGTTAAGCCATCAATCTTAACTATTCAATAATAGAAATATTATTGCTGTTTGCTCCAATTGTGGTTGCATATCACAGATGGCTGGCTGGCAAGATAAAGAAGTACTTATGGAGAGATTGAGTCCGTCCATTCACTGTGAACTGTGTTGTGACACAGGCACATTGTTAGTAAAGTATGTTACTGTAACATATTTTTATTAGCAAAAATGCAGGTGTACATTGAATCTGAGCTTAAGAACCTTATATCCTGACTGGAGTGTAAAGTGTGTTCATCATGTAGTAAAGGTGTTTATAGCAAAGTTTTATGAGCTGTGATTGTTTTCAATAAAAAAGATTGTAAACTACATTTATAAAATACAAATCTAATGATATTTGTAGGCGTTTGATTATCATACTAATAAATGTTTTAGCTTCATACAGGATACTTGTCTATTGCTCTTTTCATGAACACACAAATTCTAAAAGTATTATCTTATTCTAAATTAAAGGTTATGCTCAGAAAAATACTAATGCTTGGATGCTACATCAGCCTTATCTAAATGAACTTGGGCAGCTTTAAAGTTCTTTATCATTTTATTCATTTTTCCAGTGTTTGGTAATCTCTTACCAGCATGAGCTGCCAATTCAGAGAAGTAAATTCGACCCATCTGATGACGCTGCCTAATTTTTTTAACGAATGATGGTGAGTAAATTTGATCTGGGTTTGGAAATCTTAAATGAGCTTTAAGCTCTTCTGATGTTAGTAATATGCAATTCCAAGGAGACCAGCTTTGAGTGTGGTCCCAGCGACCCAAACGTAACTCCTCTAAAGTCCCACAGCCCCCTATAGCAGAATGACCCAGCCAAATGTTAATGATGAGATGATAGTAATCTTGCTCCTGCATGATGAGTGCTATCGACGTATATGAACTCTGTTTTATTTCCTCTCTTCGTACGGCATTGAAAATGTGTCTAATTGGATTAACATCAATTCGAGGACCACCAATCTCTCTCACCCAACAACAATTATGACATTTTCTGTAACAGTTTGCCTTGCTGTGCAAAGAAAATTTGTAATATGGCACAATCTTTTGACATGAATGGCATTTATACATCTGAGTCTTTAAATATTTATTCTGAGGTAAATATTTCCAGGCTTCAGGATTGACGTTAGGGTCTTTAATGAACTCCAGGAACAAGTAATTTATGCGGTCTCGAAGTGAATCAAAATTAATTTGCTTCAAATCACGCTGTAGAATATAGTGATCACGATCTAACAAAGATACAAGTTCTGAGACGAGAGGATTTTCGTACTCCACTAGTGTTTTCTTAGCCTCTCTTAGAATCATAATCCTTTGTTCTTGGCTGGCACTGATATTGCGAAGGCTATGGTATAACTTCATAAAACTGCGTGCTTTCTGGGTTCCTAAACTCTCCATACAATGAACTTCACCACCTGGTCCTTTCCATTTCACTGGAGATGCAGCCTTTTCTAACAGTCTTTCTTGTGCATTTCTTTGCTGCTGGTTCCTAAACTGCAGGATTTTTTTTTTTGTGTGTGAGAGAAGTATCAGAACAAACATTTTATTTCAGATATAGCAAATGCTGTGCATAATTACTTACCTGAATGCGTTGTCTTTCAATAGAATTGATGTATTGTATTTCTGTTTCAAGCAGAGAAAACAGTTCAGATTTCCTCAGGGCTATACTTCCCATGGTATTAATGCGATCAGCTTCCGCCCTTCTCCACTCTTCAACATTGTGGTACAACAGTTCAAAATCATTTCTTGACTCCGGCTTTAACAGGGCTTTTTCCTTCTGATTTTTTTCCGCCTCTTTTTCTTCATCAATCTTTATTTTCTGCATTTTTTCCCATAGAATGCAACTTCTATATTCTTTCTTCATTTTCATCATCATTTTACGAACCAACCAAGATCGTAAATTTCTTTGAATTAACAACACTTTTTCTTGGAAAGCTTTACTCTCTTGATCCAACTTAGTACGTCTTCTTTCTGGATCTCCGATCACAACTTTTTCATCTCCAAATTCTGTTGCGATATGACCTGTCTGTGTGACTTTGTCTCTGCTCGTTTCTACCATTTTACACACACCTGGAGTCTGGGTATCACGGCTCACTATGTTTTCTCTACATGGCTTAGGTGCAGTTTGAGTATAAGCATGATGATACTCTAATTTGGAAAGTTTGTGACGGTAACCACCCAAAAAGGGTTTTGATATGGCCCTGTTCTCTATCTCAACAATAACTTCTTTGACATGATGACCCTTATGTACAATTACAGTCAATATATCATTAGTTGGGATATCAGGATAAACATGATTTATAATCAAAGGATATCGAACAGGGTCTGTAGATGAAAGCTGGAAAGTAACACTCCAATATCGCTCGATAGCTATATCACCTATGCACAAACTGTCTAGCAAACTATTCCCACTGTGATTCAACTGAAGAATGCTGAAAGGGACTCTAAACGTTTCAGCTATACTTTTTTTTATTTCTTCAACTTTTGAGATTTTAGAGAATGATTGTGTAAATACCTCTCCACCAGGAAGAGTGAATTTGACAATAATGTCGCTTTCAACATTCTCTCGCTTTTCACTCTTTTCCCAGAAAACAACTACAGGATCTCTATGGCTCTGAGGTTCTGAGGATCTGATCTGAAAGATGTCACCAATACTAAATTCACTCCCTATTTCTAATAAATTTTGCATCAAATCAGCATCACTGCAGATTTTATTTCTTGTAAGACAATGCTTAAAAATAGGGAATGTCCGTGCTGGTTCACTATGAAAAGACTTGATGGTTGGTCTGGCTAAAATGTAAAGATCCGATTCACTTTTAAAACGTCTGGTGAGGTCTCTGTGCATCCTAGTATCATGATGATCCACAGCTAATGTATCTTTGAAAATATTTTGGCCCCCATTATCTGATAAATTTTCTCCTTCAGATACGCTTCGAGATAGACCTCTACTATCAGCACATGACATGGTTCTCGACGTTATCACGCAAAAGCGGCAAAGCACCGCAAGAGGCAAATTGCAAATTAAACTACAGTTCGAGAGTATCCATAGCAACGACGAGGAGCGCTGCTACACCCGCCGCAGCTTCAAATTTACCAGACCTTCCTACCGGAAAAAGATGGTCACAACTGCTTGCAGGGTGGCCACAACAACGCAGGACAGGATGTAGGTACCTGCATGCAACCCCCATCCATGTCACAAGTTACCTTCAAAAAGCTACAATACTGGCTGCACATACAATTCGGAAGGTCAGTTTTCTCAGAAAATGAAGTGCGAAGTGCAGTGATGTTCCATGATTTTGGGCATTTAGAAATTTTTTTCTCAATGATCCGACCAGTAAGTCATCAAAATATTTTCGTTGTAAAAGAGGTTATGTTGCCCATTATAATTTGTAAACAAACATGACCTTTTTCGTATCAGGATGATATCGTTGAGACTATATGTACAGAAATACATCTCTGCGTTCATTGTTTGCGATTTCCTCCTAATTTTGGCATTTGCTCTCTTTCTTTTTGTTGCAGATTTCTTTTGTAGAAATTTGGGTTCTGGTCACTTACTTTCTCTTGTACAGTTTGTTCTGCTTATTATTCATTATATCCATGCACTTTTGTGTGTCGTTGTTTCAGGTTTCTTATTTCCTCCTGCAAAGCTGAGCTTCTACACAGGTGATGTCATGGCAGAATCAAAAGACAATCTCCGTGAGGAACCAGATGATGATTTCTTTGATACCTTTTTTGATGACGGTGTCTTGGAAACATTAGGTGAGGTCTGGAGCGACCCTAAAAGTAGTCATGTCCACGAAGAGTCCTCATCTAATGCAAGTGATGAAGTGCTTCAAGTTTCCAGCTTAAGTGGCAAAAAGAGTTGTGCTGAAAATGATACAATTCCTCCCGACCAATCAGAATCTCAGGAGAGTACCATGACTGCAAATACATGTGAAAACATAAATATGGGCTCAACTCAAACTGGTGAAGAGGATGAAAATATGAATTGTGATAAAAATACGGGCAAGATGTGCCCCAAAATTTCAACCAACAACCCTCTGGGTAATTCAAATTTGACATCCGACTGTGGGCCACACAGAACTGAATGTTCAAGAATTATAGTTGATTTCAAAATGAGTGGATCAACTGATTTAAAAGGTTCACAGAGGGAACTAAATGTAAAACATCTAAGTACTGAAAGTAAAAAATACTTGTCAATCGATGACGAACTTTTAGCAAAGGTTAAAACATGCCTACAAGAAGAAACACCTGCTTCAGGACGACAAAAAAGTGAACAATCTAAGGTGATTGTTGACGGCAATAATTTTATTTCTCATAACCTTTCAAGTGAAAAGGCAGATAACATGATTATATCGAAGAAGTGCTTACAAAATGACCCTGCATTGAGATTGGAAGAAAATCCTAAAACTAGTTCCAAAAGTGTAATGATTTTGCATGAAAATACTCCCAATCAAGAATTTGAACTTCCCTGCCAAAATTTGCCTGTTAATGATGATTTGGGTAGAATGAAAACCAGTATGTGTACTACCAACAAAAGCAATGTGGAAAAGGAACTGGAAGATGAAGAAGAAGAAGAGGGGGAAATAAAAGACAACTGTGGGTTACTTAACTCATCTACCTCCAGCTCTAGTCTTGAGTTAACACCATTGAAAAGTGTTCCTTCAGACACAGAATTTAAGAAATCAAGAGATGAGACAGAGAAAGAAAATGATCTAGTGTCTGATGAGGTTTGTGCTCCAAAGAGCAATCCTCAATCAATTCGTGAAAGCAAGAAGAAAATAAAAATTAACTTGAAATCGCATATTTTAGCATCGACAACTATTTTGAACAAATCTGCAAGCACTTCTAAAGAGGGCTGCTCGAGTCCTGAGAGAAGTAAATGTGAATCTATGTCTAGCAGGTCATTACCACAATCTAAAGAAGTTGGAAGGAAACGCAAAAGAGATGGTAGTAAGGACAGAGAGTCATTTGAGCAAGACAAGTCAAAACATAGGAAACTTAAGAAGTCTGAAAGAAAAAAAAGGAGTAGACGTGATGGTTCACCTGAATCCAGAAAAGGTAAAAGTCAAAGGAAAAGGGAAAAGTACCGAAGGTCTAGATCTAGATCATCATCTTATAATTCAGCTGATAGACGAAGAAGGCAAGCTAGAACTCCCGATCGCCGTAAGCGTCGCCGTTCCTTCTCAATGTCCCCGTCCAAGTCCCCACCAGAACGCTACTCAAGACGCACTTATTGGTCGCCTACGCGATGCAGATCAAGATCAAGGTCAAGATCATATTCTCCAGTTCAATACCGATCACGAAAGTCAACATCTCCCAGTAATCGGCGTATCAGGTCATCCCGATCGAGGTCGAGATCACCATTTATAAATGAAATAAAGCGTCTGAAGAAACAATGGGATAGAGAAGATAAAGAAAAAAAAACTCTTAATACGTTGCCATCATTATCGGCTCCCTCTTGGAATAGTGACTCTTCATCAACAACAGTTGTCAGCAATCTGGTGTCCGTGTCAGTTGAGTCAGTGCAACTGAATAGCGCATCTTTCTATCTTGGAAATACCATTGATATCCCTTCAGGTTTTCAAGGACACTCAACAGCATCCAATACATACATAAGCCCTCATTTTTCAGCCAATCCTGGAATGCTGCAGATGCCTTTCATGCAATCTGAATACAGAACAGGTAATGAAGGAAATGCATTTTTCATCCCACCTCCAGGATATCCTTCACTTCCTCCTGTACCTGGCTTGGCAGACCCTTTTCAAGCTTCCCCTTCAAATATACAGTATGGACAATTGTGTTCAAATCCTCCTTTGCCTTCCATTAACACTCAACAATCTAGTCTGCCCCTGAGTGTCCAGTTACCTATGCATCCCATCCCTCCACCCTCATCTGTGTTATTGAATGCAAATAATGGAACTGTTCTTTCTCAACAATCTTGTCCTCCACAATCATCTTCTATTCTGAGGAAACAACTGGATATTCTCTTAGCTGTCAGTGACAAGAGCACTCTCCCACCTAAGGTCAATCCAAGTACATGTAATGCAAACACTAGTTCTAAAGCAGCTAATCGTTCCTTAGTTCAAATAGATTGCGAACTTGTAAGTTCTACAGATTCTGAAGATTCCCGCACACCCAGTCAATCTGTGATCAACATTGATTGTGAGCCAGTTACCTCTTCTGATTGTGACGTTAACAAGCTACCATTGGTTGAGAATGGTTGCGAACTGGTTAGTTCGCCAGATTCTGTAGATTCTGGATCAACACGCCTACCGTTGATTCAGACTGATTGTGAACCAGTTAGTTCAATAGATTCTGAAAACACAAATTGTTCAGTATCAGAATTATCATTATTAGCAGAGATCAAGACAGACAGCTTTAAGGCAGAGAACTCAATTCGTGACCCAGATAGCTGCAAAAAGCTTGTACAAGCTTCATCAAGTTCACAGGAATCAACTGTTGAAGATGCTGTCACTAAGCATAATAGCCCATCTTGTCCGTCAGAAGCCAAAAGAAAAAATGAAGGTACTTCATCACCTGAACATTATGATTCTGATGTAATAATTGAAGAAATGCCACCCAAGACACCTCCAGAAGTCATCTGTATTTCTGGGGATGAAGCCAATTGTGATCTAATGTGCAGCTCGGAAAATGATAATCCAGTCCATGGCATCAATGATGACGATCTGACTCATAAATCTGACAATGAAACTGAAATTTACAATCTAGATGAAGAACTCAATAAGGTAATTTTGGTTTTGGGGATATTTTTAATTGGCAGGTCCACTCAAATAAATCAATATCTCTAAGCTACAGTTTTTTAAAATTTCTTGTCTGATTGCACCTTTTCTTTTTTTTTAGATTCATGAAGACAGTCTTATGTGTAATAAACCGGAGTCTCACTCAGGTAAAATTACTTCTGAACTTGGTTTGGAAGTACTGCTGCATTCATTATAGTTTGATCTTCTCTGTTTCTATTCTTAGAAACTCAGAATACATTTTGTCAATTACTATGACATATTCTTAAAATGTAATACATTTTTCTTTGTTTTTATAGCAGTTATCCAGAAGAAAAGAAAAAAAAAGAGAGCTAAAAGAAAAAGAAATTTTTTTCAAAATACTTTCTCAGAGGTAAATAATAAGCCGAGTGAAGACAAAAATTCCAAAGAAAGGTGTAATGAACCCAATGAGGATTTGGTAAATGAGAATGGAGAAGAAACTATGAATGACTGTGGTTCCATTCTGAAAGAATGTCAGGATATGATTGACACATTGAGAATTGGACGTTTTGTGGTCAATGAAGATGACGAAGGTGCTACCGCACAACAAATTACAAGTTTATGTCCAGGCGCCTCTCATTCTCCATTGCTGTCTGACAAACCCAAAGTTGTATTTTCTTACTCGCGGTGCCCTCAATCAGAGAGCATGCAGTGGTCAAGAGATGTGTTCACCAACACTCCATCCCTTTTGTGTATTGATATATCCACCAATACTGATAACACAGCAGAGCTGAAGGATGGAGCAACTCAAACTGATCTCTGTTGCCTTGAATGCAAAGATAAAATGGTAAGTTTTCCTTCAAAATTGACACACTTTCCCAGAATTTTAATTTTTTATGAAACATTGCTGCCATTAAAAATTTTGGTTTAGTCCTAATAAGTATGTTGCTACTGTTAATGGTGAATGTTCGGGTATGTAATATTTATTTTTGTTCTCAACAGAATCTAGTCAAGGAGATCAGTGCCAAATTAGACAGGATGAAGAAAGAGCGAGATGAACTTCTTTCAGTAGTGTGTGATATTAATAAAGCACATTCGATCCCTGGACTTGGCTCATCAATTGAAGAAAGAAACAGTAGTCTACTTACAATAGCGGGTGAAAAGAGACAGTCGGGGCAAAAATCTACAACATTGTTCAATAATTTTATGATTGATAACAGACCTCTTCCTGTACGAACTAATCAAAGCTTTCGAACAGAGGTTTCTACTTATTCACAGAGCTTGGCTTTAGATAATGATGAGTCTTTTACCTTTCCCGGGACAGATTCAATGTTGAACCATGCAGAATGCACTCCTGGGGAACCTGTAGTTGCTTATGATTACAACCACACCTCACCTGTTCCTTTTGAGTTACAATCTCAGGTCCTTGGAAATGAATTCTCAGGTCCTTTTAGAAGTCACTGAAGAAATCATTTAAACATTCTCATGCTATGAGCAATGTGGTGATGTTTTGTGATACTTATCATCTGATAATTCAGTAATTAACTAACATTTTGATCACTACTGGTACAAATATTTAGGATGTTGTCTTGCTACTCCTCATGTGCACATCTTGAGAATATTCCGTTGTTTTTTGTTGTTGTTGTTGTCATTGCCAGGTTTATGTGTGTTTGTGTCTTGTCTCATTATTGCACTATTTTACAATCATGTACAACTGGTGACTAATTTGGAGGCTTCTTGTTATGATTAGGATGCGATGGAATTTCGTTTGCTCTTCCTCAATAAAGTGTGCTTTTGGTTTTGGTATGATATACATTTAAATTGATCCCTTCTCCGTATTAATTTGTTTAGAACATAATTTGATCACATCTGATTATTCGGTAACATTCCTATTTACTTTCCTGAAAGCGTTATTGAAAGTTTTCTACGCTTTCTGTTTCTTTTTTTGTTGGTTATAGCTTTGATCAGCAATTATATTGTTCATTTATTCTGTTAAACTGACTATCTTCTATTATTTTCTTTTTACTACATTAGATTCTTACCGGAGCCCACTGTATGTAACTTTTAAGCATTTTAAGAGCTATTGTATATTTTTTTTGTACTTGGTATTTCTCTTTCACAAGGCAAATAATAGGATACTGACCAAAGTAAGCTCTCTTCACCTGTTATAATTTTTCATTCTTATGCAATGAACTTCAAGAATTTCTTTGGCTAAGTTTTTATACTCTTGTCTTGTTGATGTTTTAAATGAAAGGGACTTTCTGAATGTTGTGACTGTATCCTTAATTAATTACTTTCTCCATTCCCAGTCAGAAATGATCAGTCGATTCCATGTCAACCAAAGCTATACATTGTTGTCGTTAAGGTCAAATTTTGTAACCCGATTGACATCCTTTTTACATCTGTATCTTTTTGTCCATATCAATAGACCTTGTTTCAATTTCTTTCAACGACAAAGTATTCAAACTTGCATTGATATTGTGTTGACGTATCATTTCCGACTGGGTGAAAAGTTTATTTTTAAGTGTTGATCTCTTGTATTTTCTTTTGAGTTCCAAAATTTGTATATAAATAAAAATGCATTGTGCCTTTACCACTGAGATGTTCTTTTCATATTGAACAGTGGCCGATGCTGTGACGACGCCAATGACGACTAGTCAAAATGGCGGACTAGCCGGGCCAGTCATAGCGCTTCTCACCCTCAAACTCTTGAATCACAGAAAACGGTTGAAATTTTCGCCCCTCTAAATTTTTCAAGTACAGTTAAAGAAAAAGTCCAATAGAACAAAATCTGATACGACAACGTCTGCTCCACGGTTTCCTCCCTACTAATTTTTATTATTTGTCTTTTTTGTTAAAAAGTATAAATTTAAAAAAAAAGTATCTAATTTTTTCTTCTTAATTTTTTGGACGATTGAAGTGTCACTTTTTATAACTTTGAATTAACTCAAACTTGTACTATAGTGGAATTATAGCAGTCGCATGTGCAGCTGTCAGGCACCCACATATAAGTCTGTTTCACTTTGTTGGTATTAAATATATAACCACAGATCGATTTGGAAAATTTTTAATGCAGACAACAATAAAATATATACCATTTTACATATATAGAACAGTATAAATGATAAAAACAGAGGAACAACATATAAAAATCTTTAACTATTCCAAACACAATTGGCAGTCTTCACAACATACAGGAATAAAATATTCCAGCATTCTAAGCACATAATACGAAAGAAAGGACAACGTACGCAAAATGCGGCCATCCACAAATAAAGTAGCCATATATTTACAAAAAAATTTAATTGACAATTCATTAGCCTAGATATTAAGTCTTTAACTCGTGAATGAAGATTATCTTTTCTAGCAGCCGAGGGAACAAACAATACTGTATGAAGAGTCAAAGTTCACCAGCTTGATGTCGAACTGAGTCTTCAAGAGCCAAGACTGATGTGCTTCTGGAACAATTTCACAATATTACTAATAAGTCATGTGTATGTTACTTACCAAACCATCAACCTGAAGCAAAGCTTTCAGGATTTTTAAGGAGGAAACAGAGAGAAGAATGAATATCTCTAGGCTCAAAAATGAAGTCTCAATTTATGAAAAACATTCCCAGTATCATAAGCGCTTCCTATTCGATAAAAGCGTTTTGAATATAATGACACAACATTTAGGTCATAAACATGAAACAGATATGAACCAAAAGCAAAAGTTGGCATAAAACTTGTGCGCTTTACATACCTTAACCTTCAGCGTGCAATTAGTATGGAACGAGGTATGAAGAGATGTCCTATGTTGCAGGAGTGTTTGTCTCCTCCTCTTCGTCTTCAGCGCCATTGTTAGTAAGACTGCACACAACCCCAAACAATCAATGTGCTTATAAAGCTAACAGTGCACAAAAAAAAATTCCCACATATACACATGCTT
This sequence comes from Aptinothrips rufus, assembly GCA_902196195.1. Lineage (NCBI taxonomy): Eukaryota > Metazoa > Arthropoda > Insecta > Thysanoptera > Thripidae > Aptinothrips > Aptinothrips rufus. The sequence continues at coordinate 15,568 of CABIKL010000367.1, forward strand.
TCAAGCCCATCCATCAAATTATGAATCTGAGAAGCTACTTCCATAATTCCAGAAAAGATTTGTGGTTTGGGCAGCAAACCATCCAAAATAAAAACAAATCGTTAAAAATTTCAGATTTATTCAAGTAGGAAACTGAATCCGAGAAAATAAAAATGCTTGTAATTAATGAGCGATGAAATGTAGAAAACAAATTTAAAAAGGTGTTTATCTCCTTAGACCGAAAAAGAATTTAAGTCTCGGTCTAAGTTTCCTTTTCATTCCTTACACCTGTCTACATCACTAATCACAAGCATTTCTTCAAGGAAATAATTTTGATGGAGCACTTTAGATTGGTGATAAGAAAAAAACACCAATACAACTAATGAATTAACGGTAAAAGACTAAACTAATTAAGAAAAGAGTTTGTGTCAGATTAATCCATTACACGTTCTGCATTTTTTTTCATATCTTCGCTTCCAATCAGGCACGTAATTAGGCCGACCAAAAGGGGAGGGCGATTGTTCGAATATTGCCTACATTCAGGGGAAAACGTGTTAACAGTTGCCTACCTCGCGGGCGCCGGCCAAAAGGGGGGGGGGGGGGGGGGGGGGGATCGCCCCCATCGCCCCCCAACTAATTACGTGCCTGCTTCCAATGGAAATAAAAACCACAGCTTACTTACTTCGAGAAATGTCTTTTTTCTCCATATTCTGTGTTTTAGTGGTTCTTTGATATAAGCTTTCAAAGAAAGTCTTACATACTTTTTTAAAACTTAGAAGGGGCAAATAAAATCCAATATTGTGTCAAAGCATGCTTTCTCCCTCCACATATACAATCTAATGAACTTTCACACTGAATAAAATAATCCACTCTGAATACAGCTTCATACACTAATTTAAAAATGGCCTTTTGCCCATTGCACATAAAGTGTTCAGTCTGTGTGATTTTATGCGTAATTTGGAAGTTAACTGATTGATTACCATGGACACAATCTATTTCGCTGTCTTCGCATTCTATTATATCCAAGCAAATTTCTTGTGAACATGCACAAAGTTCATCCCACAGTAAGTTTTGGGTTTGCTGTGATTAGCACCATTGTCTCCCTTTCCTCAGAACAGTAGTTCTATCGCATGTTCTATACCAATATAGTTACCAAATAAATGATTCACCTTTAGTTATAAAATGAATGAAATCAATTTCCTCATTTGAGGAGAATTCATTACAAAATATGTAGCAGGATGTGAACTTTCCCCTTTTTCTAATTCTACTTCTTTACCCTCTAAGTCATACCACTACAAAAAGGATGCAGTGATTAGGCACGTGCAGTAATTCCAAATTCCCCTTCTTTGTCTATTTTGATAAGCAAGCAGAGGAAAATCAAACCATAGGAAATAAAAAAAAGTTCTGAATTTCGCTTACATGCTGCACATTCCAAAGGCAACAATGAACAATGGGTAAGGTATAGGGCTTCCACCATGTACAAGGAGATCAAAAGATAAAGGACATTTTGGTGAAAAGGCATGCATGTACAAAGAGATATTTATTAACATACTTGTAAAGCACTCTGAGGAATGACAGTAATATCTATTGTTAGGTATCATAAAGCCAGCAACTACATAAATCATGAACATTAGATATAAGGCACTTATAAATGAGATCAAGTATGAGATCAACTGCATGACTTGCTCGCAACTAAGAATATACTACTAACAGGCAGTGCAATATGAATTTCTACATCTACTGAGTTCAGTTCAACGATAGGACCTCAAACCATTTGCTACTTAATCAATACTAGTGAGGTTTAAGCGGGTTTAAGTCACTTTGATACACAGAAGCGCTACTGAAGAAGACAAGTTATTAGATGAACTTTTTCTACTTTCCACGTCTTTGATTTTTGTGAAAAGAAAATTACCCCTGGGGCCCATAAAAACAGAATAAAGTATATTTATGAAAAATTCATAAGTCTTTTCAATTATGGACAATACTGTGTTATCCATCATAAGATCTGCATTTCTTCCAAATCTTAAAAATATCAATTTTTCAATGTTACTATTTCCCTCTTTCAGAAGTTCAGACCCTACCCTCCTCCTTCAATCCATCAAGAAAAAATTACTTCTGGAAACCTTGTTCATGTAAAAACTGCTCTCAACCTATGAAGAGAACTAAATGAAAAGACACTTTTCTAGGCCTGACAAGATGAAAGAGTCATTCCTTAACATAAATATCACGCTTGATCTTTGGTTTCAACTTCACTTGATGGCCATGCACTAATATGAGGCAGCTTTTCTTCAGACCTGGAAAATCCAATTTGAATCCTCAAATAAAATTTGTAACTAGTGTTTTAATAAAACCGCCATATCTAAACTAAACCACGCACTATGGCATATGTTCCCAAAACAATAGCCTCACAGCAATGTAAGCAGTTAGTAAACAATCACCATTTGGGAGCAAAAGGCACAGTAAGGCGACATGCAATTTGAGGAAAGAGTGAGAAGAAAAACACCAATCATGCTGAGCAAAAACAATGAGAATGACCTCAAACCATACTTGTCTTGTTCTACTGATTGCTAGAAAGTAATTAAAACTAAAGTAAATTCTGAAAAAGCGCTACTGAAGAAGACAAGTTATTAGATGAACTTTTTCTACTTTCCACGTCTTTGATTTTTGTGTAAAGAAAATTACCCCTGGGGCCCATAAAAACAGAATAGAGTATCTTTATGAAAAATTCATAAGTCTTTTCAATTATGGACAATACTGTGTTATCGATTTGTTTATGAAGTCAAAAAGTAAAACAAGTTTCTTGTTCACTGTTCCCAAAGTACTGCATACCTAGTCACTGTACTACACTGATCAAATGAAAACTACTTTTTTCAAATGCATTGAAATGCACTGAAAAGGGTTATTTGACAATGTATATCAGAAATGCTTTTTAAAGCTATACAAAGCTAAACACAAAGTAATAATAAAGAATAATGCTCACCTCGAATAGTTGGATTGATTGTTAAGGATAAAGTTTGATGTTGCTGAAGAGTTGATATATTTCTCCACAAACTGCCAATAAAAGAAAAAAAATGAGAGAAGGTGCTTTCATTTTTATACCAAAGAATGCACCACAAGGATGTGTTTAGTCCTTACAGAATTTGTAGTAAAGCTCCTGCAGATTCCAATGCTTGCCAGCATATGAAGGAATAGATACAAACATAACAAAAGATACAAAAGTCCAAATACGGAAACCACCAATAACGCTGGCCATTCCGCAGAAAATTTGATTGCTACAAGATCAACAACATAGTATGTGTTGATTCCGATCACAACAGTCGCCAGGAGCAATGAGGCAATGATAGTCACAACCCCATTGGCGAATTCACCCATGATGGCTTTGCTGCTTGTGAAGGCTATGGTAGGAAGCAGAGCAAACGGCAATTGCAGACTCATGACTGCATTTAAATAATCATTCATGCCAGTCATATCTTCAATATTGCTATAATAAGCAACTAAAAATGTGGGGACGATAGCAACAGTACGAGTGAGAAGTACTCTCTTCCACCGACTCCATTGCAAGTTGAGGAATCCCTGCAAAAGATGATAAAATTAGGCTCAAATTTATCAATGAAACTAATATTAGATTGGTCACTTGTATCTGCAATACATACCTCCATTGCAAACTGACCAGAATAACATCCAGTCATGGTGCTGGACTGACCTGCAGCTAATATACCCACAGCCCAGATATACATTGCAAGAATGCCAAATTGACAACCAAGGAAGATACCCCCCTTGTAAATATCCGCATCAACCAAATCTGTGTTGTTCTGAAAAACAAGATAAAATTTCAAATGTTATTTCTTTGTAATACTAACTAGGTTGCTAAAACAAAATAAAGAACAAAGAAACAACGCATTTAAATGAGAAATAAAATATGTCGCAATTGTACTAAATGAAAGAGGATTGTAATAAATGAAAGAGGAATATGAGGTCCCATGCAAAGTGCAATCTTGTATTTTAGGAAAAATATAATAATCATACACTTTATCCCAGATCTAACCTGGTGCCTTCAAAACTTCAATAAAGACAAAAAGGGTAACTTACAGGAAATATGTTAGCATATTCGTTCCCGCTGCTAATGCATACATTCAGCTGAAACACAAAGAAAACTCATTTTAAAAAGTAGGAAAAAGGACGTCACACAGATGATGACCAATACTTCTTTGTTCCACAAAATCAATGTAAAAATCCACTGTAAATTTAAACAAAAAAATTTAAGGTATGAAATACGCACTACTTGTTCATTTGTCTTGTTGTTGAGGCCAGCGGCAAACACAGAGACAACAAACACGTTAATGACGAAGGACACAAATAAGGCCACACAAGCTTCAATGAAGAAGTATTTATTGGCTTCCTTCACTTTCTCCGGCTTTTTTCTATCAACTTGACGAGTCTGTAAAAAATTGTTTTGAAAGTTACTAATAATGACAACTTCAGATTTAGACAACATATTATAACTCGAATATCGATGTTACCTTAACAAGAGCAGAGTGAAGGTACATGTTGTGGGGCATTATAACTGCTCCAATTATTCCTACTCCCTGAAGAAGAGCATCCCTGCCACAATCCTGACACCAGGGGACAAACATTCCCTCCAGCACCTCCACTTGACTGGGACCAACAACAATATACTAAAAGAAAAAGAAAAAAAGAGATTTATTTAAAGATATAGCTTTAAAGTTCAGCTCTGGCATATTATCATATGATCATAATTTACCTCATAACCAAAAGTCACTGCCATGACTGTAATTAAAAATCCAAAGAGGAGCTCCAATTTACGGAGCCCATACTTGTCCAACAACAGGAAAGTGAATGTATCCACAGCAGTTATCAACACTCCAAGCCAAAGGGGTATGCTAGATAAGTAGGATGAAGTATTACATTAGAGAATTAGAATCTTTTCCAACTTAAAAAAATGAAAGAGCAACTTACAATTTACTACTTAATAAATAGAGGGCGATGGCTGTCCCAATGACTTCTTGCATATCAGATCCAATGATAGCTATTTCAATCATGATCCACACAACTAGCCTGGGAAGTTTGCGATACTGACGATAGCACATTTCAGCCAAATGCAAACCTGTCACAACTCCCAGTCTCGCCGATAATCTCTGCATTAATAGGCCTAGTAGTGTTGCAGAGAGCAGAACCCAAAGCAGCTGAAAATGAAATTGTTAACATAAAGAATGAGGAAGAATCAGATAAAGATTAATTAGCTTTAAGTTCATTTTAATCTACCTGATACTTTGCTACAGAGCCAGATTTCAAGTCCGATTCAATGTTCCCAGGATCTAAATAAGCTATGCTCATTAAAAAGCCTGGACCTGTAAATGCCCACAGCTTCCGAAAACTAAATCCCTTCTGCAACAGAGAACAAAAAACACATACAAATGCTTGTAAGTACTAATTATGCATCTTGTATCATCTCAATTCTTCACATCTGCACATCATACCGTTTCTGTTTCCGGGATGAGGATTTGATGGTCTTTACAATGTGCTTGCTTAGCTGCTGGAGAAAGATTAGTGTTTTCGTCTGCAAACATGCCTGCATTGACAACCCCTTCCCGATATCTTTTATCCTCAGCTCTTTCATCTTGAACGTTCGCCATGTTAGTGGAGTGGTCCTGGAACAAAAAAATGAAATTGACGGCTGAGTTAATAAAAAAATCATGACAAGCGTACATGAATTGGATATAGAAAGAGGTGACCATATGCCACCAGGAAACTTTAATAACAATAGAATTGTGACATAAAATTTGTGCAAGACATTGTCGTCCACACAACAAAAACCAGAACCCACTACAGAAATACTTCCTTATTCTTAAGAGACTAGCCTTATCCATTACCGCACTTCTTAACTGAAAGAAGCACCGGGATAAACAGAAATAATATCGACGAGAAGGAAGACAATGACCGACCTAACCTCACCTGGACGAATACAAGGCCTGACGCCTGACGTAAAACCGCCCAAACAAGGTAAAGAACCCACAGCAATTACCAAAACTATATGACATGATAAAGCGATGCTGACATACTCAGAGATAAGGCTTGACGTTCGATGGCAGGTAAAACGTAACAGTCATTTGTCTCTAAACATCTGCCGAACACATATCCTTCTTTCGTCCTTATTTAGTCAGCTGGGTGGGACGGTGAGCCGCGGCGCCAGCAGAGCGCGCCAAAAGCGCCAAACCTCTTCCCTGAGTTAACCTGGCGCCAACCCAAAATTTCAAAAAGCGCCAAATCTGATCTTTTCCAAGTAAAGTTTTGATAGCGTTTGGAGCCAAATTTTTTTCACAAGCGCCCCACGTCTTGTGACCCTGAGCTGGGCGCGAAGACGGGGTCCGCGGGGGAGGGGGGGGGGGGGGGGGGGGGGGGGGGGGGGGGGGGGGGGGGGGGGGGGGGGGGGGGGGGGGGGGTTAGTAGTCAGTCCGCGACTGCAGAGCGAGTCGGAAGCCGGTAGAGTCAAGGGTTGAGTGGTGGATGGGAGGTTCTAGACCCTAGAGCTTGGAATTACTAGACTATGAGGCACTGCAAGAAAAGTAACTGAAGCCTTCATCTAGCCACAAAAAAAAAACTTGACTCCTGAAAGTACTAAAATAAAGTCGAGAGCAAGAGGGAAGTGCCATACCCCTGTGCGGCGCGCAGGACTTACGTCACTATCTCTGTGGTTTGATTTGATGACACTTCCGCTGCTGTTTCACTTTGCAACACCAGTTCTCTTTACGAGTCCTCTGAGCTGCACATAGATGCCAGCACGTAATGATAGCTGCGTATCCAGGTATCCAGTGGCCTGCTAGCACGAGACGACGATCTATCACTAAGTTCACTTGCTCACAAACACACACACCAACACACACACCTGTCACCACTGAGCACAGAGTATATTTCCTCTCTTCTGTCTTGAGGCTATGGCTGCAGGTTCCCCGGCAGCTGTCTATGTCCGAGACGATGCGCTGTGTGTCCAGCACGGGGCGGAGGGGGTCCGCCGCCAGCGATATACGTATTGCTTGGGATTGCTTTGCTATATGTAGCCTGGCCGCTCAGAGCCGGCGGGTCACAACGCAATCCACTACGCCACGCCACGCCACGTCTCGCGGAGTCTTCGCGATGCCGCGACGAGAACGAGTGGCGAGACAGCCTGGGAGACGGACTGAAGCGAACTGAGGTGCGCGGAGCGGATGGCGGGGTCGAGTCGGTGTGAGCGTGCGAGCGCACACCAGTCCAATCTGTACACAGCACAGCACAGAGCACCGCGGGGCAGTGGCGGGGCGTGGCGGGGCGGGCAGTAAGTCACCGGTAGTTGCTGCGCCCGCCTCGGCCCTGCAGCGCGGTATTCACAAAAGGTTGGGCGTCGTCTGTAAGTCACGGACGCCAAAACTGGCCACTTTCTGACTCCCTCCTTCCAACTCCTAAGGCGACTGCGACTACCCCTAACCATGTCGCAAACGTCATCTCGAAACATCGTAGCCCAGTATATTTGTGGAGTGTTTTGAGGTCCTCGGGTTAGGTGAGCTGGGTGAGGTGCCCTGCTCAGCACCGCCCGGCCGGGCTCAGCGCAGCCAGAGCGCAGCGCGCACTGACTGCCGAATAGAGCTGAGTCCACTTATGGTAATCACAATCATGACATGTGATGGTTGAGTTCACGCGAATCGGCCGGCACACTCGTGAATCACGTCATCATCGGCGGCTTTCCGAGGCTCGCTGCACTTCGCCGCCAAGCTCTCGTCTAGACATTTGCTTCGGGAAGTTATTGGAACTTGGCAGCACTGTAAAAAAAAATTAACAATACAAGCCCTTTCTGAGAAACAGGGGAGAAGCAACACGAGTTTCGAAATTTTTGGAGGTCACTTTGATAGCTATACCAAAATGATCAGGACACTCTACAATGCATTTGTTCATAATCCTCTAAACGAGCCCAAAATATTTTGAAACTGGTGTAACTTCACCCCTGTTTCTCGGGAAGGACTTTCCAAAACTGGTATTATTTTTAGTGGTGAGTGGACGCGGGGAGAGACGCAGACGAGGATGGGACACCTCTTGAGAGAAAGATAGATAGAGAGAGAGAGAGAGAGAGAGAGAGAGAGAGAGAGAGAGAGAGAGAGAGAGAGAGAGAGAGAGAGAGA
>CABIKL010000368.1:0-23704 GCA_902196195.1 Aptinothrips rufus
TAATCCCGCTGGTTAAAACATCAGGGACACCATCCTCTGGCCACTTTCGAGTCGACGATCCCCCCCCCCCCCCCCCCCCCCCCCCCCCCCCGGGCGGTTGAATACAACTGATGAAGTCTCTTCTCCTCCCTCCAGGCTCTCTAAAAGCCTGTGTTGTACGGTGTGGCCTGGTGCGGCCACCTGGAGGCCGGTAACGGTGAGTGTGTTGCAACGCGACTTGGCTCGGCTCGACCTTGAGAACCCGCTATGTGAGTGGCGGTGCCATGACATGAGTATGAATAATAAGAATTACTCTATAGTCCGATGGGAAGTGCTATTGGCTGCGCTCATTTGCATTACACCAACGAGTTGAGGATCGGCTGACAACCACAAAGGGAAGGCCCAGGTTGCATGCAGGGTGTGAGAGAAAGAAGTACAAATAAAATATGTGACATAGTTTTTTTTATTACTCAAAGTTGCAAACACACATATGCTTAACCACAGGCTTGCTTCATGGAGCAACAATAACTCTTGACATCATTGCCATGAGACTAGTCATTAGCTATTTCGCATCCTGATGCTTAACATAGAAATGTCTACATTGGCTACATATACGAGGACAGAATAGCAAATAAGCTTCTCACCCGCAAACAAAATCGTGTACCTTTCTTCTAAACACTAAGGGAAAACATTATAACTACCAACAAAAACATTTCTGTGTACCAGCCTGTGATGTGACAACTGACAACCATTCACAGTATAGAAAGATCTCAACAAAACTACATACAAAAATACTGCAAATACAAACTGCCATGGACAATATATGAGAACTAACCTGCTTCAAATTCAAAAATAAGGATTCAACAAACACGTTTTTGGTTTGCGCACCAGCATCAAAATTTCATTACTGCAGAAGTGTTCTTTAAAAATAAAACAGAGCCACAATTCTAAGAGATTTTGAGGAAAGAAGGGACTAGGAATATGGGCTCCAATCACAATAGTGATTCTAAAATTATGAATACACAATCACGGACAGTAACATTATCAAGAATAATCTGAACACATCTTAATTGATGGCAATCCAGTTCATGGAAATTTTAGCACTTTTTAAGAAGAAGGAAACTTAACAACATAAAATTTGATAATAAATGAGCTGTTTGCATAGTATTATCATGAAGAGTTTACATTTACAAAGCTCAGAGCAAATTCCAGTGGCAGGAAAACAATGATTGCGACACATTCTTATGGTATCAATCAAAATAATTCTTATTACTGAAAGGAACCACAATCATCCTCTGTGCTACTCACATATCAACACTGAAACTACTTAATTCCATATTGTTCACTGATTTGAGGTTGAACACCCACAAACACGCACACACAAACAAACAAAAAAGACATATCATATTCCACCCTATCAAATGGCAATTTTGTATTCATATATCAAGTATCTGCTCAGCACTGTGCATTTTTGAAAGAATTAATAGAAAAGTAACAAAAAACAGAAATCAGGCATAAAATGTGATAAGGGAATGTAAATCCAAGAACTTGATAGTGTGAAGACTAAGTACAAAAAAAGAATAAAGTCGTTTAAACAAAATTTTCATTAAGACTGGTGCTTTACAATGTCCCAGAATGTTTGCAAATAGCATAAGCGCATCAACCAACCAAATAATAAAGCACTCTTACCAGGGGTTGTCCACAAATTAATTAGCACATTCATTTTGATTAGAAAGTCAGCACAGTACAACATAAAAATCAAAAGGTAAACTTTTTAATTCAGGTCGCAGGTGGGAAAAGTAACTAAGAAAGGCGTCACTCAAACACACAGAACATTATGCTACATATTTTCTAAACTTCTCCTAACTGTAAGACCAAAAAAAATTCAATATTGCGATCTAAAACATTCAAAACTTTGCACCAAATAGTAGTTGAACACACTTGCATTTTACCAGTCATGTCTTATTCTCTGATGAAAAAGTCACTGAGAAACCGGAATACTGAGAGCAAGGAAGCATTTGAATGCGTCCAAGTTCTGACAGAAGGAGATCAGACCCAGTCCATGTAGATGTTGAGTTGTAAGAGATACATTCAGGTAACTCTATGCATAAGGTATTCTTGAAGAATGAGTAAGAGACTTGAGCTGTTTGACTATAATTAAGTATGTGAAGAACATTTCTCTTAAATATGGGAACAATAGTAAAAGGTGGTGGTGGTTCATGTAAATTACAGCGCTGCTATAGCATGGGCGCTGAGAGTGTACAATAGTAAAAAGAAAAATAGTTTCCACAACAAATACATTATGTTTTTAAATGAGAAAAATATCACTGAACAAGGAAAATTTTAGACCATGAGAATATCTAATGTCATTTGATACATCTAAATACAAGTCACAAATTTTGAGACATGAAATAGCAACAAAATGATTTTAAAAAAAGAAGTGCAAAAAAAAAAATGGCATAGTTATAAAATTAAATAAAAAATGCCCAGGTTACTACTGCTGCATTCAATTTGCAATAATAATGTTTTGAGCCGACAAATGTGCTGACACCGAGACAAATGCCAACTTCACTAATTTGAACAAAATTTGTGATATTACATGTTTTTTACACTTCATTGATAAAATTAAAAAGGCTACTGACCTTTCAATGATAAGTCAATCTTCTTCTTCTTTTTTTTTTGAAAACTCAAAGTTTTATTCCTAACAATACCCTATCTAGTTGACTTGAGGCTTTGTCTATTAGAGATTTAAAAAATGATATGACCTTCTTCATAATATGATTTTGTCCATAAAATAATATTCTTATGGTCACATTTTACTTACAATCATGGTTTAGTGCCTAAATTTGGCATTGATACCATTTAATATGCAATCGGACACAATAAATTGAAATTGGCTTAATGAACAGCATCTGACACAAGAATTCAAAGTATAGAATTACATTTTGTTTTGAAAAACTTGGTCAACAAGCTTAATCCATACTAAACAAGGCGAAGATAAAGAACAGATCACTGCAATTATTTTCTCACATTTCTTTTACAAAAGTAAAACTCAAGGATAAAAGAATGATTAAACTGTGGAGAGAATCGCTGCCATGTACGTGAAGTGAGAGAAAACAATGGCGAGCTGGAGAACAATAGCCGTACACAGGTGTGCTATGTCGAAAAAAGTCTGATAAATAATAATATATAGACAATCATTGGTTCACAACCTAAAGCAAGAATTGCCTCAGGTGACAAATAACAATTATACCCTATATATAACAAATTATAATGCGAAAGTGTTCTCATAACATACAAGTCCACTTGAAATATCACAGAAAATGCATACAATATTAGTTGAATGGCATGGAAATTCAGCTGCGGGATGCCTTTGACTTGTTAGGTACGTCTTAAATCCATGAAAATGGGGATGTTACACATAATTGTTTCCGTAACAACCCAATTTTGAGACTATAACCCAAGACAAGAAAAAATCACAACTTTGGACCAATACAACCAATATAAATAGAAATCACATTGATTGATGAATGACATCTAAAGTAAGGCTCGCCTACTTAACACTATATGCTATCCTATACGACTTATGAAAGTGAATAAATTTAACGCTCATATCCCTCCTAAATTGGTAATTATCAAATAGGGTATGTGCAACAAAAAGAGTAAAGTAGCTAAAAATATGTACATAAAGAATGATCAACAAAATAAAAACATGACTCGTGATTACATTTTTCCACTCTTCTTTGTGGTTTGAAAAATAATAAAAACAAAAATACAATGGCTTAAAAATGCAGATTTGCAGAGTACACACAGTTATAAAAAAATTATGAGTGTAACTCAAAATAAAACTAAAGAGGTAATTCTATAAGTTCAGATGATTGTATGAAAAAGATAAAACCAGAGGTTTCTAGCAATATTTTGATGAGTAGCTTACAAAACAGGCTTTCTAGACACATATTTGTTCTGTTATGCTTTTCCCACTTCATAATGAAAATTAAATTTGTGATGTACCATTATGAAGTTTTGTCATCTATGTCTTTCATTCATTTATGTCGCATCATCTCGCGCTTTTTCAATTGCTTCAAAGCACACTTAGCTGCTGTACACTTGGCAATGCGATAATTTCTTCCAATACCCTTAAAGGTGCCTTTACTGAAAACTTCAACAGTAACTCGCACTCTGCGCCCATCAGCTAGCTTCTCTGGTTTCCTGCAAGATTACAACACCAAAAAACTTAGATTGTGCATTTGAGATTTCAACAGGTAAGACTCTAAAACCGTAGTAAAATTCCATATCTCAATATTAGACACAAGCTTGAAATAAATTTGAGCTTACCCAAACTTAGCTGTTTCCGGTTCCATTTCAAGAAGTTCTCTAATAGGAGACTTAGGAACATTTGTACTGAATTGTTCTGAAAATAAACAGAGTAAGAAAATTGCTACTATGACAAGGTTCAAAATATACAAGATCAAAAAGCAAATTAATGTTAATTCTCACCAATTTCACTGCGCATCATTCGGTAGTAAACACGCCAAACAGCATCCAATGACATGCCGCTGTCTAAGAAAATTGCACCTGCCACTGATTCAAACACATCTCCTAAAGCTTTTGGAACTTCTACATCCTCAGCTTCTTCACATTCTTCTTCTTCAATGAGATAATACTAGAAAAAAAAAAAGAGACAATATTTAGACAATGTCATGCCAATTCAATAAAAATTCTGAAGCTTTAACTATTTCTATTTACCTCCTCACTTATTGCATGGCCATTCTCTTCCTGAATTCGCACAAAACGATCAACTACCTCATTCAACCCAGGAGATAAATGGCGGAAATACTTATGAAAACCAAACTTCACAGCTAAAGAAGCAAAGATAGTGTTGTTCACTAGGGCAGACCGAAGATCAGTTAGTGCACCAGGTGAATGCTGGCGCCAATCCTCATAGAGGTGCCGAGTTATTAAATAATCTGGAAAATGATGCATACAGCATAATCAAACTGTTCAAAAAATTATTTAAAAGTAAAGGTGACTGTAGAAATCATCATGATATACCTAAGACGGCATCTCCAAGAAACTCAAGGCGCTGATAACAATCTGTGAGCTGATTTGGAGAATACGATGCATGAGTGAGAGCCTGAAGAAGGTAACTGCGGTCTCTAAACCGATAGTGAATTTGTTGCTCAAACTTATCAAAGCCATCCAATAGTACATCCAGCTGGCTTTCAGGATTTTCAATATGGCGCAAAAGTGGAGAGTTTGGAGGTTGAAGGGAGCCATAAGAAATCTGTAGGATATTAGCAAGATTAGTAAGAACAAATAAAAGTGTATTCACACACATAACATCTGCCATTAAACAAATACTCAACCAAGGAGATTGTCCTTACTTGAACACTTCCATCAGAATCTACAGTTTCTTCTTGAGGTAAAACTTTGATTCCTAACCATGCCATGAATAAAAGAGCTCCACGAGGCCCACAGGAAATCAGATACGCACCTGAGGGAGAAAGTAAGCAAAGTTAGAAAACAAGCAAACAATACAAGTAGAGATTCCAGATCAGTAATACATACCAATCAGTGCTTCCACACAATCAGCAATGCTCTTATCAGGTATGCTATGCTGGGTGATGAGATTGTATGGAATGAAGCAGGGCATGGAGTCAAATGCGGAAATAGGATCATCACTTGGTGAGCAATGAGCTACCTCCTTGATTTCTTTCTGATTGTCTTCCTGGTCATCTTTAATATTCATGTCTTGGCTATTCTCTTTAAAATTTTCTATTGCTGATTGCTTCTTTTCGGCCTCTTTTTGTAGTTGAAGTATCTTCAGCTGCTGCTGCTGTTGAAACTGGACAAGTTTTTTCTGTTGTAGGGCCACAGAAAGTGGTACATCCTCATCATCCGAATCAGTTTCTGCACTAATATTTGCAAGTTTTAGGGTTTCTTTCCTTTCATTCACTTTTTGCTGTATCTCTTCTGTTGTCAGATTCCTAAGAAAAATAAAATAAATTTTTAAAATTGTGGTTGGGAAGTAAGTAAGAATAATATCACAATTATTGGACTATTTTTCAATATTCTTTTTACCTTAATGAAGGCAAATCAGCTGAATTCCAATGGCAAGCAGGTAAGCCAGCTTGTATAAGTGCTTTCTCTAGGTCTCTTGGTACATAATAACATGGTGGAAGCCAATTGTCATGGGGTTCAAACTTTGTAGCAATCATGCTTTCTCCAAACACTTTACGTCTTCCTAATCTATATAAATTTAAGTTGCTCACCTAAAAAAAAAAAGAAAAAAGAAAATAAATTAGAGAAAAAGTTGGCAATATGTCATGAAAATTTCAGAAACTGAACAAGTCTATATTCCTATCAACACATACTTGTTTTGAGCGTAAGTGACTGAGTTTACCCTCATGAATTCTGTCATAAGTACAATACAAGTAAGTTGTAATAGCATATTTCAAAAATGAGTCACCAATAGTCTCCAATCGTTCTAAATTGATGCCATCATTAGCATTTGACATTGTAAGTGCCTAAAAGAAATTGTGAAAACACAGATTTTGTAATAAATGCTATGAGTAACATCATAATCACAACATTAATATTTCCAGAAAAGGAAATCAGGAGGCAAGAGGACTTACTTGCAAAAGAACAGCAGGAGAAGGTCCAGGGTGGCCATCTAAGTCTGGCTGAGCATCAAAACTAAAATTTATACCCAACTCATTATTAGATGCAGCCACCACTAGTTGGTGATTCTCTATGGATTCAATTGTAGAAACCGAACCATTATTGAATGTAGCCTTGAGGGATTCAATATCTGTCCAAAATAGATCAAACTTAGTAGTAAACTCATTGAAATATCCAAGAGAATGACTGATGTAAAATTCAAAGACTAATAGTTACCTCGTGCAACCTCATCTTTACTAATAAGCGGATCTAAATATTTTAGGGCCTTGAGCTTAATTTCTAAAGACTCAGGTGAGATTTGAACATTTTGGTCAGTGCCAATTCTTTCTAATATATAAGGCTTGTCTCCTGGAATAATTCTTTTGTCTGAGTTTATGGTTTGAATGTTTCGCTCTACATTTTCCTCAAATTGTTTGTTAGCTTCGTAACTAGCTTCATCATTAAACAAGTTCCTGTACAAGTTGAACAATTTATAAAAATAAAGAAATCCAGTTTGTATTGTATATCTGTGCTTAAAGATATAAAAATGAACCTAGAAAGTGATTTTGTATTCTAGCATCAATAAGCATTTTAAAACAAGAACATTAAAATTATGTTACCCAGTCTTATACCAGTCCCATGGTTCTTCCTCAAGCATCTGGAAGATTGAGAGCTTAGAGTTTTCTTCATTCCCAATGTCCTCCACAGCCTCAGCAGTATTGTCTGGCTTGTATTCAATGCGCAGTCCCCCATTTCCACCTCCATCACAGCTGCTTGCATCATCATCGTCATTGTCCTCATCAGTTAGATCACTGCAGGAATCAGAGTCTGGGGCAGCACACGGTTCGGGTTGAAAGATAGCTCGTGAATGTTGCTGGGACATCCAGCTCGTAGGGGATCCACATTGCATAGCCTTAGCTCCCTTTGTCCTCACCCTCTCGGCTTCCTCCTTTTCCACACAAAAAAGAAGAGAGAGACACTCGCATTTAATTTCCGTTACTGAAGGGAGAGTGAACTCATTACTTTGTACATGGTTCCTAACTCCATTAAAATTCAATTTTTTTAAATTAATTTGAAAAGAAATGGCAACATCTAGCTCAATTTTGAGAACAAACCTGTGCAGGAGTTGGTGATCCCCATCCACTTCCTGGAGCACTACATCCCCATCCATTATTCCCCATATCAGAGAGATTTTGGAGCATGGTAACATTTCCTGGCAAAGCAGCATTAGGGTCAAAGTAATCAATGTCTGGATCTGCAGGGGGATTTGAGGCCATTTCATTGGACCATGTGCCAATATCAATCCAAGGACTTTCAAACTTCTTTTTCTCTTCTTCATTGTCTTCAGAGGACCCTCCTCTCTCCATCTTGGCTTGCTTGTCTTCAGAGTTATCTCCTTCACATGGTATTTTAATTGGACAATCTTGACTGTTGTCTGTGTCAGTATCTTTGTCTTTAAGGGACTCTTCTCTGGCTTTAATATCTCTCGATCTTTTCAAAACATCTGCCAAAGTCCATCCAAAGTTCAATGGTTTCCACCTAAAATCTAATAATAATAATAAGCATATTAGTAAAAAATACATTTCATCATACCTCACAGCTAGCAAATACTTCATTGAGGAGAAGCATACCTCCTGGTAACTCTTTACATCCTAAACCAATAGTACATGCCACTAAGCG
The DNA here is from genome assembly GCA_902196195.1 of Aptinothrips rufus. Classification (NCBI taxonomy): domain Eukaryota; kingdom Metazoa; phylum Arthropoda; class Insecta; order Thysanoptera; family Thripidae; genus Aptinothrips; species Aptinothrips rufus. The sequence goes on from CABIKL010000368.1 coordinate 8,320, forward strand.
TCGTAATTGATCAGCCAAGAGGAGAGCATTAATTCGGTATAATATACAAGGCAGACACACAGCTTTACGCCAAAGCGATGCTGGAAAAGGGTGAACTGTACACAGTTCAGGAACCAATATCTGTTTCTGTTCCAAATTCTCTCGCTTAGCTCGTTTAGTTTCTTCACTACTGGTGGGCAATGCAACACCTTTCCGATTCACGTATCTAAGAGTAAATAAATATTATGAGGATCATGAGGACTGTCTGCGTGCATTTGGAAATGACAAATACTGCAGCTAAAATTACTTACCTGGGAGTCAAAAAGTTCAATCGTGCAGATGTATGGTCGACATCCAGAAGAGGCTGTTCACGATTCTGGATAGTTAAACCATATTTCTTGTAGTAGTAGTTTTCAAAGGACTTGTAATTTTCAGAACTTGGAAAAGAAGACTTTGGACTAAGTTGATAACAAATTTCAGCAACATAGAAGTACTGTGGAACCAAATCAATATTATAACATCTGAGGAGATTAGCAGCAGTAATAACTAAAGCAAAAGGAAGAGTGTTATTGTAGTCATGAAACAATAGAATAAAACTTGTAAACTTCTACCTGGGGTTGATCCTGATTTCGATACCATGGCATCACTACAGCATCTTGATATTTTTTAGCTTCAAACACAAAATCTTTACGATCTTCTTCAGAAATGGGCTGTGGACTCAGATCTCTCTTGTCGTATATGCGATCTAAAAACTCCCAATCCACAATAGCTATGGAGTCTTTAGCTTCTGAAGATGTTAAACATCACAGAATTATAAAAAATATAAAATCACATAATAACGAACAAACTCAGAAATAACAGGTCTTACCTTTGAATGTTGGGACAATAAAGTAACTATTTTCTGCAGCATTGGGATCAAACATCATTAAATACTTCTGCAAACGCAGTACATTAGTGAAGGTGTAGTTAAGAAAGGTCACAATTTTCTCGACATCCATCTCAGTCAACTCAACTGCATCAGGACTGAGCTCCAAGCTTACTGAAACCTCTCCAGATCGTGTAAAGATAGGAAATGGACAAATCTGAAAAATGGTTTAAGTATAAAGCTTGCAAAAACTTTTATGAATCTCAAATGGTATAATCAAAACTACAAATATACTACATGATGATACCTTTGGGATGGGCTTGATGGTCAAAATGCCAAATCCTTGAGGGCTGTCTTCAGGTGGATGAATGCTGCGGCCTCTTGTATTCTGCTCCTCTGGAAGAGGGCATGTTAGGATCATGTTAACATGATAGAGTAAAGCCTCAGAACCTGCAGCTGGCCTGCAATCTGTAAGTGCCTCAGCAACCTGGAACAAATGGAATAGTCTAAGTATATCTGTGCATCAATGAATTGTGCTTTATTTGAATAATACATACATAGACCCAAAGACCAAAAAAGTCGTTATTTTACCCGTTTGTAGTAATACTGTCGACGTTTAGTAGTTCCAGGTCGAGGTTCATTTGAATCCCATGGGATTGATGCTTCTTCTATCTCCTCTGGTGCTAAGACAATACCCCCATTAGCTTCTTCGTTTGTAAGACGAAAGCTTTCCTTTCCTATTGGCATTAAGTTATCATCAAGTTCTTGAGAGGCATGAAGTACTCGCACTGTCTCCAGTGCTGTCAACCGTTGAGCCAAGGTCTTGTTTGGTACAGGTGGGCCCTGAAAACAAAAGTCAAGAACAAAAATTTAATACAACGAAAAAAGTCAAAGGAAAAAACATGACATTAAATGGGACTTAAAGAGAAAAGTATTACCATTATGCTTTGTTTTACAGGAGAATTTATGGGCAATCTTAACACACAACTATATAAAGTTGTTCCATCATCAGCAATGCTTTCATTCATTGTCCATATAGGAGCAAGCTTAGTAAAGGTATCACTTGGTAATTTGGCACAGTAGCGATTTACAAGAGATATGGAATTGGATAAGGATGCACATAAACTTTTGTCAGAAGAACCACTTGGAGAAAATGGTTCCACAAATCTGTGGTACAGGTCGGCCTCCTTTTCTTCTTCTTCAGTAGCCTCACGGTTTGCACATTTTTTCAGTAGTACCTATAAACACATATCTTTCAGACCACTAACTAAAAGGTAGTAATTCATAACTTTCCAAGGCAAAGGATAGGGACATCTCTATGTCTCTATGGAATCAACAATTTGAAAATGACATTTTTCTAATTTAGGTTTTGCGACATACCTGTTCAATACTCATGTACTCTGCTAGTTGACGAACAAAAGACTTCGAATTCATCTTTTCAACCAACATAATAAAATGCGCATCTGCAGCTCTGGCACGCCCCTTGCAATGCACATATGACCTGTAGGATTGGGGCTCATCGAATCGGACTACCAAGTTGCAGCGAGGTAAGTCCATTCCTTCTTCTAAAACTGATGTTGCTATCAGTAAATTACACTCATGCATCCGAAACCTATAAAGCACAAACAGGATTTAGATTGTTTCGGACCAAATTTCACACATCTGTGAAATGTTTTTAAAAGAAAAGTTGTGCGTACATACCTTTTCAAAACTTCCTCTTGTTTGCGGTGTTCCTGCTCAGCATCTCTTGGTTCTGTCAAGGGATCAGCCATTTTTTCAACAGTATACTGAACCCCTAAATAGCTCAATTTCTCATCATGCCTGCGAACCTCCTAGGGAGAAAGAAGAAACAAAAGATAGAATTAAAAAATTCTTTCTAAAACTTAGTTAGTAATAAGCTTAGTTAGTAATAAGCTTAGTTCGGAAAGAATTAAACATACATTTAAGAGGTAAAACAAAATTTTTGCAGTCAGATGGCTTCTAACAAAAATTATACCACACAAAGCGTCAGGATCCATTGGGTCATAAGCTCCTTTCCGAGACCCATCTGTATTTCCTTTTCGTGGGTATCTGCAACCAAGCAAAGAAATGAAAATTATATTCCCCTAAAAGAGATGCTCTGTTTGATGACAGCTTGAATACAGGAACTGGAATTGCATGAGAAATACCTTGCTGCTCTGCCTCTACCTCTGCCCCTCATGGAACGTGTAGCTGTAAAAGATGTCACTTGATAAATTACGAGGGTATGAAAGTACGTGTTAAATACAACTTGAATGTAGGAAATTATAATATGAGAAACAAATATTAATAAATACTGAGAAGATAAATATAAATCATTCTAACCTTTAACAACAGGCTTTGGATGCACAGTAATCTCAGGTTGCTCCTCTTTACTTTCTTCCTGAATTATGACTGTATGTGGTGTTGATAGTTTATCTTCAGATGGTATGCTTGCAAGAGATACTGGGTCCTGAACATTGGATGTGCACTTTTCCACAACAGGACTTCCTTCAATAGCTTTAATACCATTTACTTTCTGTGAAGAATTTTCCAGAGCTGATGGAGTAGCTGCATCATCAACCTCAGCCTGAGCTGGTTTAAACTGCTTCAAAACTTCCAAAAGTCTCACCACCTTTGGTGAGCAGAACTTGTATATTTTATCTTTATCATCATATTGTTGAAACTCGTATTCGCAAATAGCTCTGTTGGAAAGAGATAACATATATGTTCAGAATATTGAAGTTTTTTTGAAGGGCTGAACTTTGTATGCATGGAACTCACCTTATTTTAATCATGACAGAGGAAACCATGCAAAGCAAAAGATAATGGCGTTCATATGGAGTTTTCACTTTGAGCTTCTCAATTTGAACTAGAAATATGAGGGCTGCACGGTCAGCGCAGTATGGTCCTGATAAAAGAAACATTTAATGTAATAAGCAGTCAAATTCTAGCTTGAAAAGAGTGGAAAACAAATCTAGACAACAAAACTCTTTCTTACTCACCCAGAGTCCTCAAAATGTCAAGAAATTCATTCATAATGCTTAATGGATCTATTTTTGGATCTGGTATGCCCTGAAGGTCTTCCCTGTACTCCTCATCATATATTTCAAAAGGATCATAACGATGATCAGTGAGAAATGTGAGGGCTTCTTCAATTTGCTGAGAAAGGTGTAGGTCAACATCGCCCGGTTCATGAACAGCACACTCTAATACCTGCTCGGTTGGACGGGTACTGTACCTATATAAAAACGAAAAGAAAAAGAAAAAAAATATAAGAAAGGATGGACAATGCTAACAAATAATTTTATGAGACTGATTGTTTTTGCATTTTCTCCAGACGGACAGTCATTCAAATCAGACTGATGGTAACTATGATAACATCACAAACCTCAAAAGGGAGACAATTTCGCTTGCTGTTTCCACTGATGAGTGAAGTGCATTCTCAAGACGAGTGAGTTCGCATTCTAACCGACTTGAGTTACATCCAGAGCTAAAAAGAGGTGGAGTGAACCCTAGTAACCGTGGCTTGGATCCAGGGAATGCACCAAATGCTGCCATCAACTAAAAAGGAAGTTGTTTTGTTTTAAAACAAATATTTATTGGAAAAATGGAATGGGAGAAGATATGTAGCCAGAAAGTTAAGTCCAAGTATTCACCTGCTGTAAGGCATTGTCAGTATTTATTATTAGTTGGCACTGGTCTATTATTAATAAATTCAAGTTCCCAAAATTAATATAGCCTTCTTTCAATGCGCTGACACAAATCTCAGGGGTCATTACCAAAACCTGAAGCAAAGAAAATCATTATTCAATTTACAGAAAAAATAAATTAGTTTTCTAAACTTTTAGAAAAGTAGGCAGAGAAAATCAATAAAAGTTATACCTGTTTATCAATAAGCTGATGTTGAAATCTAACTGGATCCCATTCCGTAAACCATTGCACAGAGAGATCAGTAAGGTACTGTAAGTATGACGCCATAAAGGCAACAACTGATGAAGAGTGGGCCAAATATATTGTATATTTTTGCTTTCTGAAATACAAGTCACAATACTGAGTCAAAATCATTCAGACCTATAGTATTTGTAAAAAACTGAAAGCTTTATTTCTTGTGGATGACCAGGTTATGGAAATAGATTGACTGCGGAAAGTAATTAAGCTCAGGCTGTAAAATAAGTGAAAGTAACAATACTTACTTCCGCACGTCAATAGCGAACTCCACGATCAGCTTAGATGCAATAAAGACTTTGGCGGACCCGGTCCCAAGGCAGACAATAATATTACGATCTCTGGCATTGTCCAGAAGTTCAACCTACATGGAGGAACAACAGGATGTATTGATAAACGAATCAAAACAAAATATTGAAATATTCTCACAGATCAATGAAATCATAACTACCTGGTATTCTCGTGGTGTGAATGTTTTTGTGTGAACATTGTCATTGAAATGAAAAGCCATCAGATTCCCTGGAACAAAACAATTAATTTAAAATATAAGTTTCCAAACTTGCAATAAAATTCAATATTCTTGAACTAAAATTAAGGGAAGATGCGTTCTTTAACCAAAACTAACAAAAAATGCTAGAAGACACAAAAATTAAGAAAATGTCATTTTTAAGTGATTTGTGACTTGCGGCAGAAGCTAAGCGATAGGGAAATCCACACATCAGACTGTTCCAGATAATGCCATGGGCATGACTCGTCCTGAATTGACATCTAACAAATTCTTTCCAAGTCTGCTCCTACATTACAAGAAATTGTTTACATTGTCAAAGCCTCTGTTTACTCTGGTCAGGTTAAGGGAAAGAATACTTTACACTAAGAATCGTTAATTTTGATGTAAGTGAATGGGAAGGACAAAGTATCGAAAAGACGACTTCTAGAACAAGGTCGTTTTAACTCTGGAAAATGGTAATTTCTCGATAAATCAATGTGGAAACTTGTTGGTTGCATTGTTTTGGGTATACAGACGAGCTTGCATCGGCACCGGCCGATCATTTATGATTACTAATATTAAGTGTTTGCATTCTAACCAATTTGCAGCAGCCTCCAGTGTTCCAGCTAATACAACTATGAACCGCTCTCAAGAAGATCAACCAATTTTTACTTCAATGAGGCGAGAAAATTCCACAAATTACAAATACGGTAAGGGTGCCGTGAAAAAGTCATTAATTTTGGATTTCAATTTGAGCTCAACTGATGAAACACGAAGGCAGTGTGTAGTCTGCTTGTCACGGATGTAGTATGAAAATGTTCTCATTCTCTTGGGTTCATGATAAAACAGTCACATCAAGTTGTCTTCATATCTTCAGGCATTATCAGAGTTTCAGTCTTGTTAAAAAACACTCTTGCAATGTTTCTATCGTGTCTATGCAGAAGAAGAGGAGAACGATGAAAAGCTGGTAAAGTGAAGGGGAGGGGTGAGGAGGAGCATGGGGAGGGGAAACAGACGGTCGCTTCTCGCTCGGCGTTCAGGCGTTCACACAAGAACGGATCTAGACTCCCCAGCAGACGAAACGAACTTGTGCTTGTAGTGAACCATAAAATTGAGAAAAGTAGTTGATTAGCGGGATCAAATTCCGAGTCTGAGCCAGAATCATCATCAACATGCAGCTCCTAGCCAACAGTCGGGTACTCTCTACTAGAGGAAATTTGTTTAACAAGAGCCGGGCTCTTGTGTCGTCTGCTAGCACACCCGCGATTATTAAACAAGCAAGGAACGTTCTGACACCAGTGACATCTCAGACTTCAGCGTTACATTGCTCAAGGGTAAGCTATTCATCTAATTCATGGAGGATCTCTCTGACATTCCAATATTGCTGCGGTTTCTTCAGCTAAAAGTTTTCATGTCTGCCACAATATTATGACGGATTAGGTTGTTGGTCGCAATTTTCAGTCCCAACGTATGCTTAACTTCAACCATCATTGGAAAAAAATGTAAAGAAATTGTCAGCCAATTTCCTCTGTTATTGTAGCTATGGAAAGCCAGATCGTGCTAGAAGAGATTTCTAAGAATTTCGCATTTTTATCGTATTTTGGTAGGTTATGATCGTTCCGAGCTGACATTGTTTATTCTCTTATCGATCTGTTCTCGTGTTTAAGGTGTATATTTTCATCGCATGTATGTCGTTCCTTAACCTCATCTCTTTCAGCTTTCATACCAGAGTTCTGTAATGCTACACTGTATTGTCATCAAATTACCCCACATCTAGACCATAACACCCACACCACCCCCTTCGTCTCACTATCCTATTCCCCCGTGAGAAACGTGATATCGAAACGATGTCGAATCGACATCGATTCTGCGATTTCGATGTCGTTTCGCCATCGTTTTGACATCGATTTTGCGATTTCGATGTCGTTTCGACATCGTTTCGACGTCGAAACTAACCTCATTTCTCACTGGGATGTTATGTTGTAAACCGAACACGTTCCAAATGTTGTTTGCACACCAATTACTGAGCGCTAGCAGCAGCCGTACTACTGTTAGGCCGTGGTTATTTTTGTGGGCAGTTGTGGCTAAATGAGCAGTTGTCAAAGTTGAAGTTACTGTGTGTGAAGTTGTGGGCAGTTGCGAAAACCGATTTGGGCAGTTCTGAGAATTTCTATAATAAAACGAAAATTGAAAATTGACACAAGACAGGAAATTGAAAATAAAGGGGAGGATCACTGGGTACTATAGGATTTATAACACGATTGAACTCCTATAGGATCGTGCCGGTTGCTTGTCCAATCACAACAACTGAGTCAGATTAGTTTAATGTTTAATTTATTTGATTTTCGTGTTTTATGCTCTTTGCAGGTTAAAAAGCAACACGCAGGCAGCGCTCTCACGGTGCGTGAAGTAGCGGTTTACTGCAAACTCAAACGTGTGACAAAAACACTAAATGTATTTGTATAAATTTCTGCGAACAATTTCCACAAAGTTAAACCTACGCTTAAAGTGCAAAACTTTGTGCGTTTCATGCGTACGATTTGTGCTTATTGCACGCAAAACGTGCACAAACGTCTGCGCATAGTATGCATAAAATCATGCACATCAAGCGTAGGTGTAGCTTCGTACAAAAATGCTCGCACACTGTACGAGTGCATTTCGTGTAAGTCATGCATTTTCTAGTGTGTGACATCGATGTCACATTTGACTTTGCAGTGTGATGATGGTGGTGCCGCGTTTACGTGCAGAGGCCGGTGTAGGCGGAGTCCTTGCTGGAGCCGGCTGGACACTTGGATGCTGGGGAGCCAGACTGGTACATTGTCTGGCCGATCATGTTGCCGCCGGGCTTGTAGTTGCAGACGATGTAGCGAGAGTTCCAGGAGAGGCCTCCCGTACTTTCGGCGTAGCCGCAACCAACCTTGGTAGTCCGGGCCCAGCCCAGCTGGGTGTAGCTGCTAGCGCCCGGGCTGAACCTGCTCATAGAGATAACTTACTTACTAGAGTGGGGAAGAAAGTTACACTGTTAGAACGAGTCGTAATTTAACGACAAAAGTCTTAACAAATGCAATCGTTAAATTACAAATTTTACATGAATTACGTATGCTTGAAATCCTAAGGTTTCAACGTGAATCTTCGTTCAACTTTGGAATCATCGTGTTTTACGAAGATATACCCACACGGAAATTACACGTCTGCTAAGTCTTGTAGATCAGCTAGTTTAGATATAAGATCTACACACTGATCTATATCTGCGTTGACTAGATGTGGACGAATATAGACGTCTAATAAATATCTAAATTACGTCTACGGCCACGAAAGACATATATGTCTTTCGTGGCCGTAGACCTATAGAGTATACTCTAGGCGTCTATAGGCATCTGGTAGACGCCAAAATAGGCATCCGGACAGTAACCACCTAAACGTGTATTAGAGGTCATCGTCTAGTAAACATATATTAGACTTCTGTTTTCCGTGTGGGCGCTCCTTCTAAACCGGTCAGTCATTGTTGGTGAGACCCGTGTCCTCTGACTGCCTCTCTCACCTGTAGGGCACGGTGTTGAGGGAGCCATCGCGCCTGGCGACCTCGTCGTACCAGACTTGAATGATCTCAGCCCAGTCGAGGCTGGTCAGAGTGCCAGGACTGGCGGCCATGAAGATGTTCTGCCCGCAGACTGTGCCGTCAGCTGGGGAGCAAGAGGGGCGTCAGGGAAACTATTATTGCCCGGGGAAACTAAACTCATATATGATCATATATGGTTATATATGAGGCGCCTCTTTCATATATGGGCATATATGGCATCATATATGACAATATATGATATAATATATGTGGTCATATATGGAAATATATGTGTAGCATTTGCTTCCCTGACAGCAAAAGATATCTTTTGTACATTGGCAGACATTGATGTCTGTAGGATATACCACAGACAGCCCTCGGATTGCTAATTCATCATCTCAAACATGTCTGACAGACATTTACATCTCCATGCTATCTTTGAGATATCCGTGATCTGGAATATCTCAATGTTAGCATGCAGATATGCAATGTCTGTCAGACATGTTTGAGATGATGAATTAGCAATCCCAAAGCTGTCTGTGGTATATCCTACACACATCAATGTCTGGCAATGTACAAAAGATATCTTTGGCTGTCTATTATGCCATATATGAGCATGCGTTATCATATATGACAGCATGTATGTTCATACATGACATTATATATGTTCATACATGACCTCATGTATGATACCATGTATGACCATATTTGAGTTTTGTTTCCCCGGGAGGCTACACTGTAAAGGAAAGTTGTTTAGACAGGAAGCGCCTAAAACTTTTGCACCCAAAACCGATCGGGTGCTTTCTGTGGAACACCTTAGGCCAGTGGTTCCCAACCTGTGGGTTGCGGTGACTTCTGCAGTGGGTCCCGGATCGCTCAGATGCGACCCAAAAGAAGCCATACGCCCACTTCTCTGTCGACAGGTGGGTCGCGAAAGCGTATGTCGGACGAATAGTGTGTCGCGAAACGAAAAACGTTGGGAACCACTGCCTTAGGCGCTTCCTGTCTAAGCACCTCTAAACCAGCAATAAATAACATGGTGCGTCTGTGCAATACTGCACCCACGCTCTATTATTTCAGTGTTGCTTGTCTTCGAAGCACCTTCTTTTGGGAACTAACTGAGAGTGGCTGTAGTATTGCACAGGTGCGCCTTGCTGGTTTAAAGGTACTTAGACAAGTAACGTCTAACGTGCGCCGCCAGGAAGCTCCTTAAGGTGATCGTTTTCCGGATGCAAACGCCTTCCTATCTAAACACCTTGCGTTTCAAGTGTTTTTGTTGGTTTTGGTTTGGCACCGCTAGTTACCGGTGTTTCTGCAGGAGTCGTGTTGGTAGATACACTGGCTGGCCCAGCGCTGGGCGATGACTGCGAGCTCATCATCCCAAGACTAAGACAACCAGAGAATGTGCACAGAATATGACCGCCGATACAGTGAAACTAACTGCATTTGAAATGGTAGACTAACGCCCTTGGAACAACAGTGCAGCATGCATACAGTGAAGCTAAAAGAGGATAAAGCCGCACGACTGCTCTGCTCCTGGAACGATGTGCCTCACCAACCCGTTAAGAACGACGATTTTTGCACCGTAAAGAAATCGGAAAGCAATCCGCTCTGCCAGGCTCTGATGCACTGAATCGTGCTGCTCTGTGCGACGCGAAAAACGACCCGACGACAGTGTCGGAGGACTGGCCAGCACGAACAAGAAGTGCTTCGCAAAAACCAATAGTCTAGTTGACCTCCTACGTTCGTACGTACTACATTCTTGTGTCGCTCTAGTAAAAATATTTAGGTTAAATTTAGCCCATACCTATAATTTGCCGTAAATTTTCGTTCAATTTATCTGGCTCGTATGAAAGTTAACGTGTCTCTAAATTTACGTTAAATTACTCCTGGATTAATCAGAAATTCAGGCACTGGGTGCTACACAAATACGGAAAATGTAAGCTTAGAGTAAATTTACGGTTGATTTATATCAGCAGGCAGTTTATTTTAGCGGTTGCTTGCGTTTAATTTAACGTGGGTATGATCTAAATCTACCTTAAATTTATAATTTTTTCTATGGTGGTTTTGATGTATTGGAGGGGATAATTGAAATGGTCATCTGTCTTGAGGCATGCATCCTGTGGTGTGGTCTGTAGTCTACTCACGAGCTTCATCATGTCGGCGGCGGTCGGCTGCGGGTGGACGGAGCCGCGGGTCTCCTGGCCGAGGGCCACCCTGTTCCTCAGCTTGTTGTGGGCGCTGAGGACAGCGTCCACGGCCTCGGCGGAGAGGTTGGAGGGGGTGAAGTTCTGGCAGACGGGGGAGGGCGTCTCCGTGGGGTAGCGGCAGAGGGTGTGTGTGCGGCACACCTCGCAGTAGTCGGTGGCGGCCGTGGCCAGGCTGGCGAGCGCGGCGAGCGCGGCGAGCAGGCGGAGCATGGCGGTGTGTGGCTGCAGCGGAGTGCAGCGGAGTGCAGCGTGCTGCGGCCTCTCAGCCTTATGAACCCAGCCAAAAATGATGTGTCAAAATCGATTTCGAAATTGTATGTCGAATCAAGGGATATTTGACTCAAAAATCGACGTCCAATCGACATCGATGGTCAAATTACCATCGATTCGAAATCGATCTGACATCGATCTTACGATCGATGTCGATTCGACATCGATTTTTGAGTCAGATATCCCTCGATTCGACAAAAAATTTCGATATCGAAATCAATTTTGACACATCATTTGGCTGGGGAAGGAGAAGGCGGCGCCGTGTGTAACATTTGCACAGCTGAGTAGTGCAATTTGTGATACGGCCAGACTTGAATACCGCGGCCCGCCGTCCACAACAAATAATAATAATAATAAACATAAATAATAAATTGCAATAGCAGCGAATCGACCTTCGCTGACTTTGTAAGCTGCAAACTGCAAGTGTGAAACTTTTAGTTCTGCTGCTAATTTTTTTGCATCATGAGAGGCAGAGAGTTAAAACTATATATTGTATTTTATCTATTGCTATCATTGCGATCGGTGTTAGCACCCACGGCTAATTCTTGGCACCAGGCAGCTAATCCTTTCTTTCCGCGTCGCGCTGATTTTTTCGGAATTTTTGCCTTAACGCCACTCAGTAAATTTTTGTGAAGCATGTCCTTCTGGCTGTCTCCTACTTGATGGGCTGCTATGGATTTGATGCCATTCGTTCCTTTGTTATGTTACCGGAGAATTGAAAATAGCAGCGCATGTACTTGGTTTGGTGCTAGCTTTTCGATACCTCTGAGCATACACACGTAGGGCCTACAGTACTTTGCAACGCCTCGTCAGAATGCACGCACTTCCCATTAGAGGTCGTAGGGATCTGACAGGTGTGTTACAAAGTACGTTCATATTGCTAGGAGCTATCGTGTTTTACTTTTGCCTTACACCAAACAAATATTTCTCATTCTCCCTTATCTCGGTTATAAACCACGACCTTGCGAGCGCGAGAGTCGTAATTCACCCAACCGTGTCATAATCAGTTATAGCTCTTTAAGTGCTTCGAGAAGCACTCAGGAAAAGGAAAAGAATAGCATTTTCTCCACATTCGCAAACTATGCTACCGACTTTGCTACCCTTCAGTCACACGATAAGAATTAATTAGCCGAGTGACTCGGCCCTCGTAGTGCTGTGTCCCAGTCCCGGTACAGAAAATGTTCAAAAAGGGTAACGTGTCCTGCCATAAAAATTCTCTTCTGAGGCCTGATGCCTGATCCTTATGCCCACTCCTCACATTTTGGACACACAACATAATTTTCTCAACTCCATGACATTACCTGTTGAACTTGCGTAAACGATAAGATCCATTAGAACAGAAGTCACGCCTCTCAGCGTGGAATTGTATTATTAAATTCTTGCGAAAAGCTGCTTTGGAACATAGAGAATTTGAAGACATTGTATTACAAACCAATTTCTTTCGCAATCACAAACCAGTTTGTTTCTATTTCTTCGCCAATACAAACAAAACCCTTCGCAATTTACGAACAAATCTTGCGAAGAATATTGCGAAGAAATTTGTTTGTATTACAGTTTCTTCGTATTGTGAAGATTCTTCGTATTACAAAGACAATTTCTTCGAAAGCAAATTGCAGTGTTGCAATACAATGCCTTCAAACACCTTGTGAATTGCGAAGCTTCCCTTCGCAAGCATTTAAAAGAGCGAACCGCACTCCCATTCACACCAAGCCTGCACTGCCGTGACATCGTGCTTGTGTCTTGCGCTCTCGTGAATCTTGTCTCGCCTTGGAGAGAAGAGGGAGGCCAGTGTGGATGGCCGAGACGCTCCGAGTCCTCTAGGACTGGCACTGGAGTTCAGTGCAGACCATGACATCTCACTGGCAGGACGTACGTAGAGTAATGGCCCTATTTCGGGCCACTGGCCCTAATTCGAGCCACCCCCTTTAAATTACTTGCAGGCTACTTCAGGTCCAAGGCGACAAAAAAAATCAAAGAGTTTACAATGTGTACTTTTAAATTTCCGTGTCGTTTGGAATCTAGAGTTGCCGGCAAATGGTTTTAAGGGGGTGGCTCGAATTAAGGCCAGTGGCCCAAAATAGGGCCATTAATCTAGCATCAGACGGTGAAGCCTGGCCTACCTCGGTCAGTAAAAAATATGTTATCTCGGTTATTGGCTTTCATGTTGATCGTCGCATCATAGCAGGGCGGGATAAATAGTGTTTTGAGCCTGTCCTCATGATTGCTAGACATGTGTGCAGTCTCAAGATTTGGCTCGTTCGAGATGTGCAACAATTTGGTGAGTTTTATTTCACTTCGGGTGCCAAGGCCGCCTTAGGGTAGGCCAGCCCGCTGTACATGTGTGTCCGGCTGGCCTGCCTACCTCTCCAGGCGGCCCGAGCTCCATGGACTGTGCTAGCCCACACAACGAGTGCACGTCTCTCCGGTTGGCCTACTCTGTATTACCTACTTTTTCTAAGTTTGCTTGAATGTTTAGCGATCGTAATGTAGAATAAAGATTACAGTAGTCTCCCCCCCCCCCCCCCCCCCCCCCCCCCCGGTGTCCTCCCGACGCCTCCTGTCGCAAATGCTTCATTTCTTTCTCGTGTAACTCGTTCATTTTATTCTTTGCGTGTCTCTGAAGTTAGCTTACAGCGAACTCGGAACAAACCAGCATGAAGCATGAAGTGAGAATAACATACCACCAGGTAAAAGAAAGCAGCTCAAGAATATAGATAAAAAAAATCAGTATATATTAAAAAAGTATAAATAGAATAAACTTAACAAAGAGATCACGAGAAGTTCACTGAGAGCAGACATATCAAATGAGTGGTTCGCCTTTCCGTATCCTCAACACGTACACCGCAGCCCCAGCCACGAGAGCTGCCACTATTGAAACGGCAGCAGCAGCAGCCGCCGCGGAGTAGAAGAAGCAAGCTGCGCAGCCATATGTTGACGACGCAGAAGAACCGGCCTCAGCTGAAACATTACACAAATACTTTAAAATCTTACCACGCAAATTTGGAAGTGTCCCTAACACGAAGGCGAGATAATTAATCATTCGATTGACAGCCAACACCCAATTCCCAAATAAAAAAATAGGGCAAAAATTCTAAATCATCTCAAAAATACTAAACTTTTTCAAAGTAAGTGTTTGTGAATTCCATTATGGGATGTTAAACAGTATGTGCAAGGCGCAGTTAACAACATTACGGTAGATAATGGCAGCATTTCTAAGTCTTGCATTGAAAGATCATTCTAAAGACCGTCATGATAGCGTAGTTCAAAGAAACCCAGAGTGTGAGTAACAAAATGGCACGGCAGAGGTGGGCCGGGGAGCTGCAGTGCAACCAACCCACTACCCTTCTCGCCGTGTGCTTTTGTTCTTCACTCTTCCGTCTGAGTTTCTTTGAAGTGTAGCCTATATTGGTCTGATCTGTGCTGCAGTACGCGCCGAGGTTCTTGTTTCAAGTTACCTTCTTCGTCGGGGCCGTACCCGAACGAGGTGATTTTGTTGCCCCAATCTAGCTTGTGAAGATCGTCAAGTTTTTCGATGTCCATGCTCGGGGACAGCAACGTTGATCGACCCTGACAGTCAACCTGCAAAAAAGAGAAAAGAAATAAATTTCTTGAAACATCCAGACAAATGCCTGAGGGATAGCCTCAACTAACAAGGAGAACTTTCAGTTTGTGGGTCGAGATCCTGATCAGAACATCCAAACGAGAGGGTGTTTCCTAAACTCTCCGCCCATGACGTGGTGAGAGACGAGGAGAGCGAGGGGAAGCGCGCGGTAGGGCCGGGTAAAAATGCTGATCAGGTTTAAAGTGTTGTAAACATCTTATGCCCTCCCCTATCACCTGGCGCGCGTCCCGACAGCCTGTTATAACTCTCACAGCCACAGAATGTAGAATAGCACACCCGAAGGTACGAGTTACTAGAAGAGACGATGTTTAAAATTAAGACAGTTTCGACAGAGTTGGTAACAATTGCCTGCTATCAGCGGCTTTGCCTACCTTCCAGGTGACACCCCTGTCCCCCCCCCCTCTCTCTCTCTCTCTCTCGCTCTCTCTCTCTCTCTCTCTCGCTCTCT
>CABIKL010000369.1:0-23688 GCA_902196195.1 Aptinothrips rufus
GCAACGCCCGTTGTTTCGTTCATTTAGTTCACAGGTTTCGGGTCCATTTCTTGGTACTCGCTGACCGGAACCCGTAACCTTATCGTGACCAAGGTCATCAAGTTGTGATATTTCAAGCTCCCGATAAGAGAGACGAACACATATGCAGAAGAAACTCGTACAGAGTTCGCTGGCACTGACCGCCGCAGCGGCGCTCGGTCTCGGCAGTGCGTTTGTTGCATAACTGGGCGATCGCTGGCAACTCTATGATGGGCGCCACATGGGCGGGTGGGCGGGTCGGGGTGACAAGGGAGGGGGAAGGGTTCTGCGTTATGCAATATCGGGGCTACTTGTTCGGACGGTAGCCTGCTCGGCCAAACGGGGGTGAGTGAGAGTGAGGGGGAGGGCGGGGGCAGCTCGAGCACTGCAGTAACAGCCAGAGAAGATGAAACGCTGTTCCTGACTTGGGATTGGATATAGAGGCCTGTAGAGTCAAATTTAGAATCAAATCAAATTTTTACAAAATGTTCTGCAATTATTTAGACAAAATTTGGCAGTGTACTGCACTTACATAGCAAATTCGCCTTTGAGGCAAATACCATTCGAAATTTCGAATAATTCAGTTTTGAATCATCCAAATTCGTACACCGCTAGAAACCTGAGAAATTTACCGTGAGACCTGGACCTCAGAAGGTTTTCTGTCTGTTTTGATTTGTTCCAAAGTGAGTCGAGTATTAATATGTGTATTTTATGTTTGCTTCAGTGACGGCGCCCTTACCACCACAGAGACCGTGGATTCCTCTCACAAGACCCAACCGCGCCCGACCAACCTGTAAGTTGAACGACTCTGGAATGTTCCCTGCCCTCCGCTCCGCCCTGATAGGTGATTAATGTCTATGATTTTATTTCACGCAGGTATATTCACCGTGATGTGCTACAACGTCTTATGCGATAAGTTCGCCACGAGACAGATGTACGGCTACTGCCCTAGCTGGGCTTTGGAATGGGAGTATCGCAAGAAAAGCATTCTAGACGAAATAAGACACTACGCGGCCGATATAATCAGCTTGCAGGTCAGTATTATGCCGTATTGTGTGCTGTCTCTGCGTTGCGTTGCGTCGACTTAAAGACCAATCTTACTTTGTTCAGGAGGTTGAAACAGACCAGTTTTACAAGTTCTTCTTGCCAGAGCTCAAGCGGGACGGCTATGATGGTATATTTTCGCCAAAATCTAGAGCAAAGACCATGGCGGAAAGCGACAGGAAATACGTCGATGGATGTGCCATTTTCTTTCGTATTGCAAAGTGTGTTGACTTCCACATTTATGTTTATCTGTATTGTGTATTCACATTTAATGTTTTAATTATTAGTCTTAAACCAATCTACAATAAATGTGTTTTTGTAAATGTCGCAATTTTAACTTTTTTGTATTAATTTTTTTTCCACAAGGTTCACATTGGTGAAAGAACATCTTGTCGAGTTCAACCAATTAGCAATGGCTAATGCTGAGGGCTCAGATCACATGCTGAACAGAGTTATGCCGAAGGACAACATTGGTTTAGCTGCACTCCTTAAGACGAAGGAAGCGGCCTGGGAGAATGGTAAGTATAAATAATTAACGTATACAACATGTCTCTTGAAGATACATATCACTTACACTCACAAGGCGTTCTGGTACCAACCAAACTTATATTTCCTCCTCCCACTCCTGTTCCAGTGGCTTTGTCGATGTTTTACTCTGTTCAGTGGTTATCTTTCTTCCTTTTCGAACTATTGACCACGTGGTCTTTATTGTCTGAGCTCAACTGAGTAGTGTCAAATTCTATTAGAATAGCAAAGCCAGTCCCACTGGGCAACTTTTTCAAAAATCGCGATAAATGAAATTGAGAATACTTAAGATATACAAACAGAACATATAGATTTGTTTAAGACTAGCGAAGCGGACGAATCTTGTCGATTCTGCGTAGGGCTTGAGCGCAATCAAACCGATTTCAAATAAATTATAAATAAATTAAATTAAATTAGCGAAGGCTAGGATCGCTAACATCCGGTCTACCGGGAATGTGACCAATCGCACCCACGATCTATAAACGATCTTGAAATGTGTAAAAGGGAATCTTCCGGGAAGGCACAGTCTTTGACGGCGATGTACGCTAGACTTCATGGACTTCCCCAGTCACTGACCCAAGGGTTATTGCGGGTGGTTCGTTTAACATCCGCAGAAGCGCAGCACCGTCGCTGCTGCCGTCCGCCGTAGCCGTAGCCTTGTGGCAAAGCGCTACATCGTTCTCATTACGTGTCAGCTTTGGAAATTGTGTTTTCGTTATGTTGTTGCATATTTGAATTGTACCACTCTGTGAATTGAGTGCTTGAACGATTTATTTTTGGTTTCGCAGTCCGATAACTATTTCAGTGATATTGACTGTTTTGATCCTCTTCACCGTGTTATTCTTACCGTGTAAGGAGTAGTTGTTTGGAACCCAACCGGGTTGCCCTTGTGGATGGATCCCACTAGCTTTGCTGTAGTGATTTGCGACAGTGCCAGTCGAAGAACTTGCCGATTCCGAGCAATGCTAAGTTTTTGAAAACCGAAGTGCGTTATGGCCTACCCTAATCAGCAACCTAACCAATTTTGGTCTCAACCCGCTCCGGACCAAGTCAGCTACGATCTGAACTTCAGTGATGCCGATTTTTCCCACTCTGCTCAGCAGGGGCTTGACTTTCAAAGTTTTTCGGCATCTAGTGACAATTACGGAGCTCCAACTTCAGCTAGTCCTAGTTATGGTGGCTACAATGAACCAGACTCATTTATGAATCCAGGTGTCGACAAAGACGGCACAGACTTCGAAGATGAGCCTCCTCTTCTGGAAGAGCTTGGGATTGATCCAGATAGAATCATAGCAAAGACTTTAGCAGTACTTAACCCGTTTCATGCGCAGGGTGTTACCGATGATGCCAACTTCTTACTGCAGGACTCTGACCTGGCTGGACCTGGTCTGTTCTGTCTGTTACTTGGAGCGTGTTTGTTGCTCTCTGGCGGCAAAGTCCCATTTGGGTACATTTATGGCTTAGCAATGATATCCTGCATTGTTATGTATAGTCTTTTAAATTTGATGACTACTACAGTTAGTATTACTTTTGCATCAGTTGCATCAGTTCTGGGATATTGCCTTTTGCCGGTTGTGGCTCTTTCTGGTCTAGGCATTTTTGTTCCATTGACAGGCATCTTTGGTTTGGCTGCAGGTGCCTTTATTGTATTTTGGTGCGCTCTCTCAGCATCTCGTCTATTTGTCACCATGTCAAGTGACCCACAACAGAGACCTCTAGTAGCTTATCCCTGTTGCTTGCTCTATGGAGTCTTTGCTCTACTTGTCATATTTTAATTTCCAATAATCTGTCTGATTCAGTTTGTATCTTTTCTCGTATTCCATCTGGAAACTCTGATTTTAATGAATGAATAATATGCCGCAGGAGAAGTTTGTATGATGTTTAAGTTCAATAAACTCACAATTTTTCTCTTCAAAATGAGTTGTTGTTTTTCCTTTGACAGAAAATGGAAACCCTAGTTCAAAGCCAATGCCGAAGCTTTAACTGCAGTAACGATTTGCATTGTTCTGGGGAAGGAGGAAGTCCCACATTTCAATTATTTGTGTCTATCCAGATGATATTTGGACTCATCCATTCATTTTAAAGAGTGGGGTTGGCAAGGTTCGATCACGTCCCTATCTCTTACACTCTAATTTCTGTGAAAATTATGATTGCAATAAAGGGGGGGGGGGGGGGGGGGAGGGTATTAACTTACAAACCATAAGAACATGATCATGTGATTTATGGATGAGCCCTTCAGAAAAGTCAGAAATTTACATGTACCTTTACTACTTACATTAGTACTTCAAAACTGACTATGGGTTAATCAACTTACTCCTGACAATGGTACCAGACGCACTTTGAGCATGTGAGCTAATCACTCAACCAACACTTTCTTTTTCAATTTTATTTTGTCTGGACCTTTTACATAACAATCTTTTATGCTATGTTGTTAAGTAAGTTAATGTTGTTTGAAATTTTCTAAACTGAATAATACTTAAATTTTAGTGAGCACTGTACAATACTTGATTTTCAGGTCTACCTGATGCCTCTCAAGTGCATCAACCTCTGTTGGTGTGTACTGCACATATTCATTGGGATCCTGAGTTCTGTGATGTGAAGTTGGTACAGACAATGATGCTGTCAAATGAGCTAAAAGGAATCCTTGATCAAGCTGCTCACTCTTTCCGTCCTGGCCATAAGTCAGATCCTTCTGCTATACAACTTCTTTTATGTGGAGATTTCAACTCTCTGCCTGATTCAGGTATGTTCCTACGGTTCTTTTTAATTTTTTATATGCATACATCTTAAAGTAAACTTGTAGTCTAAGCTGCATTTTGGTTGAGTCTCTCTTTCTTTTACAATTTAAATTAACTATGTGTTATCTTGTTTCAGGTGTCATAGAGTTTTTGACATCTGGTAGAGTATCTGCGGATCATGCTGATTTTAAAGAACTAGGATACAAGTCTGTTTTACAGAAAATATCTGGTTGTGAAAAACCCAATGAGTTCACTCATTCATTTAAGCTTGCCTCTGCATATTCAGAAGATATAATGCCTTTCACCAACTACACGTAAGTTGCATTAGTGTTTCGTGCAAGCTTCTCGTATCACATTCAATTTACTTTAAAACCGGCTAATTTCCTCTCTTCTCCAGTTTCCACTTCAAAGGCATTATTGATTACATCTTCTACTCAAAACAAAGTATGACACCCCTTGGGTTGCTTGGTCCGTTAGCATCTGAGTGGCTCCGTGATAATAAGGTTGTTGGCTGTCCTCATCCCCACGTTCCTTCGGGTAGGTGTATAGATTTTGGTTGTGTCAAGCTGTAACAAAAATTATATTCACAGCAAACGTACGGATTATCCACCTCTTTCTTAATGGTATATCTGGTATTAAATATATTGAAAATTAAAATATGTTAACGTATCTTACAGATCACTTTCCATTGTTGGTTGAATTAGAGATGATTCCAACACTGCCACCATCAAATGGACTTATACAGCGTCGGTAGCAGAATCCAGTAGAACTCATTTTCAACTAGAACATTTGGCTCCTCCTGACTCAAGATGAATTGTAGCATATCAATACTTGAAGGAAGCGAGTTGCTGCTGCCATTTTCTCAGCTTTTTTCCCTTCATATGATCACCGAAACACCCTGCCATTGAAGACCAACATTTGTAAATTTAGCTGTGCATGTAGATGAACTGAATGGACTAAATACATCTCTCCGGATGGGCAGATATTTTCCTCTAGTCTTAACGGAATTCAACTTAACTTATTATATCTTGTATCTTGAATGTTTCATAATTCCTGCAAAATCATGTTCTGTGGTTCCCCAGTCTATTGTGTGTGATGTTAATTTTGTTTTCTTCTGGCAATGATCTTGTCAGGTTTAAGAATCCTTCACTGACATGGTTTATAGTCTCAGACAACAACTTGCAAATTTTAATCCAAATTACTGCATTAGATGAACAACGATGATGATCAGTGTATCTCTATTGTTGTCATGTCATACTGTGGTCATCATAAACAGAAATTCGTAACATTAGTGCCAAACTGGTAATTTTTGATCAGTTGTCTTTAACCTGTACACCATGTTATGAAGGAAATCAAGACCTTTTATAATTCTATTTTATAGGTATTTATTGTGTCGTGACAAGTGGTGATAACAATGAGAACGCCTCTTGTAGTCCTTCTCAGTCATTCAAGTGTTGCATATTGTTAAGGATGTAATGAATTTTGTGTACCTCTCTTAATTTGTGATTTCAGTGGACAAAGTTGAATGTTTTAAGGGAAATAATGGCATTTAAATGTGACATGATTTAGACACTCTTTAGTTTTTAATCTGATACAGATGTTCCAGGAATTGTTACATAAACTTAAGTTGTTTGCTAATAATGCCTCAGTATTAAGGAAACAGTTTTCTCATAAGTTAATTTAAGTTAGCTACTGTGTTAAAAATATTTCTATTCATGGGAAATTAAGGCTTGGGAATGTCCAACTTACATTGATATCAACAGTTCAGTTGGAATTTGCTTGTATGTTTCTTACCTTTTTATGTTGTCTTTGCTTTTTTTTTTTTTTTTTTTTTTAAATGATTTCCTGTAGAAAGCAAACTTCTCAAAAATTTCAGTTGTCTTTAAATGCATCACGGCATTTGTAATTGTACTGTTTCCATTGGAATGATAAGTTAAATAATCTGAATTGTCGCTAGTACTATTTTTCGTTCAGATTGTTACAATATGAGAATTTTTAATTATGAGAAATGTTTTAATTATCTCTTGAATTTAGAGACCTTTACATGGTTCATGAAACCATTTTAAAAAAAGTACATCTAAATTCTTTAATATGCTTCAAATTGATGTTAAATTAATTACCTTGTAGTCACATGTATGTTGTACAATCTGCTTCTCAGCACCTTTTACTTTTGTGCAATAATATTTTTCATTTTCTTTTTGAAGTGAAGGTAAAGTTTTGTAGATGAGGCATGAGATGAAAAACTGTTAAACAATCAAAGTGTGTTTGGAAAAGCAAAGTAATTTTCTGAGCAATTTTGTAGTTGACTGAGAAAGTAGGCTTTTAAGTTGTTCTTCTGTGAAATTGACCATTTAGTACTTTGAGAATTTCAACTACAAATCGGTTGTGAAAGGGGTTGGCCACCCTGCTTCAGCTTTCAACCTGTGGAAAATGCTATGATATTGGTTCTAAACTGTAGCACTAAACAAGTTTAATGTCGGTAGCGAATTTTTGTACCTTATTTAGCCTAACTTGTAAATGGAGTTTACTTTAGGGAAATAATAATGAGAAGCCTTTAAAAAAACAAAAAAAAAACATTGTGAGCTTAGAGGGTAAAGTTTGGTATATTTGGTATATTGCATCAAACAGCTTATTATCTCTCTTCTCAGTTGAAGAATTCAGAGACAGATTCAAGTATCTTTAAAAGGTATTTTGAAAGATTAAGAATGATGTGCAATTCTTATGGTCATGAAAACTTCCTTTGTCCACTACCTATGTTAGTAGTGAGACTGACAGAGCTTTTTGAATTTTTACGGCTAATTTCTTTGAATCAATTAAGCACAGAAGAAGAAAATATAAAATTTTAGCTTTTGACAAGTTTATTTTTAAGGTGTAAGTGATAATTTCAAAAGCATTGTGTCAAGTTGTATTTGATAGCAGTAGACATCATTGCAGTGTTGCAATAGCTATCGTCCATTTGTCGCACCTGACCACTTCAGAATCAGAGCAAAATGCAAAAGTCTCTTGCATGCCCCCTGTTTCTGTTGTTGTTGTTCTTATTTATCATGTGTAAATCGCAAATCATGTATATCATCACTTTTACAAGTTACAGTTACAACAAAGCTTGCAAGGTGCCTTTTGAAGTTTTGTACCTATTAAAAGTAACAGAATATATCTTGTTTGATTAGGATGCAACTTGCCCTTTTCAGTTAACACTATTTTTTCCTTTTCTCTGAACCTTGATAGTCCATTTTGTGCATTGTTATGAACTGTATTTTAGAACTTGAAATTCACAGAGAAACTTTGAGAAGTGAAGTATACACAATGTCACCTGTTTCCTTATTTCATAAGTTGATGAGCTGTTAATTTTCAGTTGAAAGTTGTGTTTCATCAATTTCTCCCCAACAAAGTTTTGATGTTTATTTGTGTACAGATTTTCTTTTTTTGTGTGTAATGAACTTAATTTTATGTTGAGCTTTTGCTCCCAGTAAACTTTTCCTCAATAATGTTTTGTAATTGAAGGGAAACTGAAGTTCTTGCTATTGATAGATAAAAGTTTTTGCTATTAAATAGTTTTATGACTGTTTTTCTGAAAAGAAATTTCATTACAAGTATCTCTGCTGACATCAATTTTTCTTTTTCTCATCATAATTTCATTGTATTTGGGGATCTTTTGGGTTTCTAAAAAATAGCCATTCATCTGCTTCTTTTTTTTTATTTCAAAACTGTTGTGGATCTTTTTCAGCTGCAAGCTTTACCAATCCTTTGAACGAGTTCTATCATCAAAGTTTGGTTAAGCAAATTGCTTGCTGTTGATGAAGTTATCTTTTAATAATTTAAATTATTATGCTCTTCGTCTTAACTTTTTATGGCTTTTCACTTAAATCAAGAGAATTCTGCATAAAATTATTTCAATGGAGCTTCCATGCACTGGTAAATGTAGACTGCAAGCTTGATCTCTGCGTCAATTTGGGTTGATCACACATTGTTTTCTTCAGACCTGCTTTATCTTTCTCTTTTGCTGTCAGTTTTGTTTTGGATATTTTTAGACACTCTGATGCCAGAAAATTTATATTGCTAGTTTAATTATGCTGTTTGAGTATCATTTTACTAGCAATTTAATGTTTATTGATGTATTGACCAAATCTTAAGTTAAGCTTCAAGTACAAATAATTTCTGGGACATAATTGTGAATCTGCATGATGTTAAGGTGATCTTCTAGTTTAAGGCATGTCATAAATGTGTGTGAGGGAGAACAGTTGCATCAGAGTGTATACAAAAGACAAGGCCTCAATTTGGTAGATAGTTCAATCAAACATCAAACTTAAGGCACCTTAAAAACTTGTGGCGGAAATATTTCATGATCCATCTTGCTCTTTTTGTTGAAACGCATTTCTTCGACGTATCTGTAGATTGGAAAAAAAAATTATTACATAGATAGTTGAGTGAAATCTCATTTTATATATGAATCAACAAGAAGTGAATGAAAGTCACGGGCTGTATTCCTCCAGCTCACTTTATTGGAACTTGATGCTTCTTGCTATGCTTTCCACGTACCTTATTTGTCTAATGGACTCATTGATCATGAATCTGAATTCTTTCCAACGATTGCTTATCCTGTTATGTTGTCTCACACCAAACTCCATTTATTATGATATTGGTCATGATTCTGTGATGGATCTTGCATGTAGTGGATGCAGTGGCTCTGCTTGAGATTTATTCATACATGGCCACCAGGTTCGGAAACTAGTAGATTTTCTCTGCAAATATACTAGATGAGAAGTTGTCAGTCATTGTGATCAATTTATCCATTCAGGAATTGCTAAACAATGTAATACAGCTCACTTTTTCTAAAAGTTCATGTTTTGTTATCTTTGGTGATTAGGTTTCAGGAAAATGCTTCATCCAACAAATCACTCAACTCCCCCATGAACTTTCTTTGTCATTTTTTTAAAGGCAAAATATCAATATATTTTCAAAATCTGTAAGTTTTTGCTGAATTTCCTCTCAATATCTGGCATTTTATAGTTAAAAGGTTCTCATTTCAAATTTGATTGGAAATGGTTTTTTTTTAAATTTCATAATGTTTTATGAATCATGGAACTAAATGGTAGGATTGATTTCTTCTGCCAAATTGTCAAGTGTGCAGCAAAACAGTGTTAAGTCAGCCCAAAAAATATTTTATGTGCTGTCTGCAACGAATGAGAGATTGCATGTGATTTATTGTGTATATTTAATGAAGCATTGTAGATTGCCAATACATTGATGGTTGATACTGGTTGGCGTTTTGATTTGATCTCACAGAATAGAACAATTGCTGTTTTATGTTGAGTAACTGTATGCAACTTAGGGATAAGAAATGTAGTTGTTGTTTTAAGGAGGACCTGGACAGTTTACAATGTTTTGTTACCTACATGCAATTTACTGAAAATGAAATAAAGAACATAAATGACATGTACGAAGGTTGCTTGTTTTCACTTTGTTTTCCCTTTTCAAGGAAATTCCTTCATCATATAAAAAAAAAAACAGAAAACAAAACATCTGAAGTTGAGAGCTGTTTCGAGTATACAGTCACAATCCTTAAAAAAATAAAAAAATAAAAAACTTTTCTTTTTCTTTTTTTCGGTACCCTCTGGATCTTGATGAGTTTAAGTGGCGAGGGGCAAGAGCAAATTCCAAAGTTCGCTGTTAGTCGTTCTTCTCCTGTCCCTCTCTCCTCTCCTTCTCCCACCACCAAGCACGTCACTGCGTCTGCGCGGCTGCGTCATTTGCTTTTCTTTTTCATGTTGTCAGCTGCCCGCGCCCGCCCGCCCCGTCAGCTGTCAGCAGTGTCAGCTGTCGTTCTCGTGTTCATCATCGTTCATCATATTGGTAGATCCCAGATCCACAAGGATTTATATTTACCAACATCAACTGTTTTCTTCTCATAGTGTCCAGGTCCGCGACATTCCGAGGATTCTCTCCTAAAAAAAATTGCATTCCACTGAGATGGGCAACAGATCGTCTTTACTGCTCCGAGACGAGGAGATTGCACAAATTCAGGAGGAGACAGGATGTGAGTATAGGTTATCTCCTCATATTATTGAGGTTATCTACTTTAAGTGGTTACCGTTGGCTCTTTGGGTTGCAACAGTTTTCAATTTCAATTCCTATTTCCACCACTATTTCTCTACTTTTGCAGTTTTTGATTGTGTGGGTTTTCAGCACTGTTCTTGGTGTGTGGTCATTTGATTGCTCATGACATCACCTAGTTTTTCAAACATCATCTCATTCTTTTGTTTATAGAATATTTTTATTTGTTTTTAATCTTACTGTATGGTAATTTTACAGTATAGCAGCTCCTACTGTGATCGCTTCTAATGCATTGTTGTTAAAGGGCCGTCGAAGGAGGGAGCCGCTAAACTTTATAACTACCTTATTAATTTTTTTACTTTGCCAAAATCTGGTTGTTTAACTTTTGGTACACACTCTTTGATTGGTTACAGTTACACCTAACCAGATTGAACGCTTATACAGCCGCTTCACAAGTCTGGATAGAGGAGACTGTGGCACTCTTAGCAGGGAAGATTTCCTACGAATCCCAGAGCTCGCCATTAATCCACTAGGAGATCGCATTGTACATGCTTTCTTTGAGGATGGTGCAGATAGAGTGAACTTCCGGCAGTTCATGCAAGTTCTAGCTCGCTTCCGACCCATCAAAAAGAATAAGGATAACAAATTGAATTCACGGGAACAAAAGCTAAAATGTGAGTACCTCCTCTACATAAGTTATCATTCTTTGTAATATCTCATCCTTGTATGTATTGTCTAAACTTCCTTCTGTTTTTTTGTATTTCAGTTGCTTTCAAGATGTATGACCTCGATAATGATGACAAAGTGTCCAGAGATGAGCTCCTTGCTATTCTTCACATGATGGTTGGAGCTAACATAAGGTATATTTCTAACAGTAATTCTAACCTTCTCTTTTTTTCAAACTACCTTGTGACTAAACAATAAACCAAAATTAAGGACATAGCAATGCAGGCAACAGCTTTTGTAACATTAGTTATTTGTGATTTCCATGAATAGCTTTTCAATAATCTTAATCTGCCTTCAGTTGAAAATGATGAAAACAACTCGTATTCAAGTTGCGCTGTGTAATGTTGTATTGCATTTTATGTAACATTCAATTTTAATTGTTCTGTTTTAGTGAGGAGCAGTTGACAAGTATTGCAGAAAGAACGATAATGGAAGCGGATCAAAATGGAGACCAAATGATTTCATTTGAAGAGTTTTGCAAGGCTTTGGAGAGAACTGATGTGGAACAGAAAATGTCTATACGTTTTCTCAACTAAGTACTTGAAAACAAATATGCCAGATACTTGGAAGCTGCTACTTTCAACTAAAAACCCCCAAACACATAGTGAAAAATGTAGTCACTGCCTTTTGATCGAGGCCATCCTAAGCATTTTATGATTCTGAATGTGATAGTTCAATGGTGAGTGTCCATGATGTGCCATCAATTCTGAAATCCACAAGATCAGATTCCAAGTGGTAAGCAGGACTAATTTGCAAATTTTGTGAGTCTACCTTTAAAATTTGAGCATCTTTTTATTTGAAGACTCTAAAGATGTTTAAACTGTGACTTTACCCATATTTTTTGACATGAAGATAATCTTGGAAGTAAAATGGCATTCCTGGATTTTTTGAGACAAGTTTTAGAATAAGTACATATTTTATGGTTGCCTTGCATGTAGATAAGTAGAGCGCTTATTTTAATATGCCCATTTTTTTGCTTTTTATAGTGGTAAAGATAAGTATTTCCAGTGCATAGTTGTTCCTTGTATTTAGTTGCCGGTGATGCTGCATATTCCTTTAGTTATTGTGTAGTTAAGCTTCATTTAATTCTCAGTTTACATCATTTATACTATATTTACACCAAAGAAAGAGTGTTTCATATTATCTAACTTTAAGTATTGTCTTTTTTTTTCTTTTTAATGTTTGTGTGTATTGCTTCAATGCAATACTGGTTGAATTTAGTTTGTAAATCCTTTGGAGTTGCTACTGTGCTTCTTACTTAAGGAGAGAAGCAAGTATGCTGTGCTTGTGACCTGCGTTCAGTGTATAAGAATGAAGTGTCACCAAATTTTACAAACAATCTTTTATGAAATAAATATTTATAATATACCAATCCGTATTCATTGTTTTTATAGCTACCCTAATTCATGCTTATGCCAACAAACTACCAAAAACAATGAAGAAATGGTTCCTCTAAAAGATTCTCCTCTGTGGTAGAGGAGGTAAAGACAGACATACTCTAACATAAAATTTATGTAAGCTCTAAATAGACTAACATTTTACATTAAGGAACCAGGACGTTGCGACCCTTTCTTGTCTGCATAATCGGGTCTGAAAAAGTGAGTCAATAACACCTACAGAAAGGACACCAAAAGCAAAACATGAAAGAAATACATAATATCATGGCATTTGGGGATTGACGAATGATTGACGTTCGGCTGTTCGTTTGACCATGCTCAAGACAGGGGCGTCGCCACGTGGGTGCTCAGGGGGTGCTGAGCACCCCCCCGGAGCTTTTCGGGCACCCTCGGAGATCGGTCCAGATCCGGGGAGAAACTGAGATTTAACACTGGATGTACGCCGCAATAGGAAAGGAAATTTTGCTCCAAGTAGGTCTAGAAGAATCAATAAGTGTATCTGCCGACAAAACCAAGCGTCGCAAGCCCATGGAAAAAATGTAAATAGCCAATTAAAGCTCATTTCCCCAATATACTGTTTTATTGACCCGACGCAACAGTTCTCCTTAAGGTATGCAACCAACACAACATCAACCCCTTATAGGTGGGCCACCGGCTATACACCGCCCCGTGAAGGTAGGCAACCTTCAACTGAGCACCCCCCCCCCCCGGTGCGGTGGGAGGTCGCGCGACGCGCCTGGCTCAAGACTCCAGCTGGGTGGTGGCAGTTTGGTCGAATCAGGTCGAATTAATGTTAAGGATTAAGAAGATAACTTTTGTGTACATAAGAGACAGCTCTTATAGGAAAGTTTTAACTTAAGACAGGAATTTTCTCTTTTATTGCACGCCATCACCTCTATCGACGGGGTCGTGTGTATTCAAGCAGTCTCCTAACCAAGTCCCAACGCAGAGCTTAACCCACAAATTGAGCGTCAATATCAGTCAATACCTGTCTACAGTAATTTAAATTATTTTTAAAAAATCCTCAACTCAAACCTGAATTCACAAGTGTGTTTTAAAAGAATGCCTGCCATCTACTGTCAAGCTAAGAGGTAAGTGTGAGGTTAAGTCATAAAAATAAACAAATGTAACTGATTCACAAAACCGTATTTTTTATGTATGTATGTTTGTGTGTATCATTTCTTCTAGATGAAAATTTTAGGACCAGTTGAGGGCACTTACTAAAGCTATGGAAAAATCAGATAACATTGACGAGGACCTGAGCAGATATCAGAATGTCAGTGGTATGGATATAGTTTTACGAAAAAAGTGTATTGGAAAATCTGACTGCATTCAGTACACAATTGAGAAAGATAATCAGTCAATTTCTTGCAAGCATTTTTTACTAACAACATCTATAGCTCTGTTTGCCCTCTCACTGCACTTGAGCTCCCTGATAGCGATTTGCATTTTTGCTGCTTTTTCCGTCATCCTCCTTTATGATTTGATCTGGGAAATTGAAAAAGGTGAGTGCTGGAAGGCAAGTTACAAAACGTGATCTCTTTTTGGAAAAATTTAATGTTTGAAAGACTTCTTTTCTTTCTTTTTTCTTGCAGAGGTATTGCTGGTTACTGTGGCTGTAGGAATTCAATTTACTTCAATGTTTAAATCTGGTCAACAAAGAAGCTGTTTAATTCCTTGGCACTGTGTCAAGGATGTTTATATTGTGGAAGCTATATCTCTTGTAAGAGTTTTATAATATCCCTTTCTTTTGAAGAGCCATTTTGCTAAAGACGTTTACCAAAAAAATTACTTTTTCAGCATCGTGTTTTATATAATCTTGTGATATTAACAGAATGCCAAAAGCATGAAAAGAACTCAGAAAAACTTATACCTCTTTTTCAGGTAAAAGGCTGATAAGCACTGGCATATTGAAAGCAATTAAATAACAACATTGTACTATATTACTGACTGACTGTGTTCTGTATTTTTTAGGGCACAAAACCCAGACTCAGCTGTTTAGAAAATATCTATCGGAGCATTCACAAAATTCTTCCTCAAATAAATTCTTCTTGCTGCATAGCATAAGCTTCGAAAAAAACTGAAAATTTCTACAGTTTTGAAAATATTTTTCATTGTGGAGTTGCCAGACGTTTTTGTTTTTAAGTGGTACCCTCCTGTCCCTGATCTATTTTTGTGTGTATGTGTGAACAACCAATTGCAATAAACAATGCTAATTCTTGCAAATGCATCTTTATGATATCTTTTATGTTACCACTAAGCAGCCAGCTTTAGTTGATACAGTAGAATTTCCAGATCAGGTTTCTTTTTTTTTCTTTTTTTATTTTCTTAAAAAAAAAAAAAAAAAAAAAAAAGAAACAGAAATGAAACACCTGTATGTCCTACTTGCCTCAGAAAGGTAACATATCGTCTCCTACACTGGCAGCGAATATTTACTTATGTTTTAGAAAACATTTACTGTGATTTAGCTTCTCACTCTCAAGTGTTCATTCAAAGCTTGCCGCCAGTTTGAACGTCGACCGCGAACTAGCCCAATTCCACACATCTCATTGGCGGATTCATTCGGACTACGCCGCCGTTCACAAAAAGTAGTCCACCCACAAAATCCGACTGGAAAAAAACTCAAAACCAGGTAATTCTCTTCTGCGCATCGGAATCTCTGAAATTATATATTAATTTCTTCAATTGTAATTTTTCTAAGATGCACAACTATCTTGTAAGAAAGCAGAGGAGAAAAAGATACTAAAACAGCTGATGAAAGGGGCGGGTGAGCATTGGGATTGGGTGGGGACGGGAATGCGAGGAAAGGAAAAGTAGGTAGAAGAGAGGGGCTAGACCGTGTGACAGTGCCGATTTCAACCGAAATGATTTATCATTATTTTGGAAATCCGTTATCGTTGTCTGAGAAATTGCTATAGACTAATAGTTTCGACTGCTTTGAAATAATTGTCGTCCATATGTTGCTCCATAACGTCAGTTAATCGATCTGATCTCAGGTAATCTAATTTCCAAGGTCTCATGTTTCTCATGGCAAGAGATATTATAATTACACCGAAACGCGCAATATGGTATCATCACAATTTTTTGAAATAATTTATTTATCATTTAGTCTTTAAAAACGTCAGACGCACGGACCTCCGAACACATCGGTTTGTCGTCTGCAGTAACCATACGTTGTCATTTGCTCTCTTGTTTTCAATTTTACCTTCATAGATTTACTGAATTTTTTTGTTCAGTGTGTTTGTTTTTGTTGTAATTTGAAATTTTGCATGAAATTTTACCAGAGTACTCCAATTTTAGCCATAGTATGCCCTTCAATCATGGAACAATAAGGAACTTCTAACCTAAAAAAAAATAACTGTCAGCACTTCTTAACGTTTTTTGTTGTTATTGTTTTCAGAAAGCAAGATGCCGAATATACTACCCCCAATTGTATCTTCTTCTCCACCTCCCCTGGACCCTGTGGAAGATGATGGGAATGATGATGATGAAGAGAATGAAGATGACTTTGGTGATTTTGCTGCTGCCGACTTTTATTTGCACAAAGGTGAGCATAGTGTCTGCTTTTCACCCATCGCCCTGTCCTCGATTGATTAATCCTTACATTAATTCTTTTCGTCCTTATCATACAGATTCTGTGGTACCGAAGTTGATATCAGACTCATCTTGGGATCATACAAATCACAAACAGATTGCCTCTAACTCTGATGAGTTTGAAAACGGTGTCATCACACTTCAAGAGCCAGCAGGTCAAGATTATTTTCTAAGACCTCAGTTAGGAAGCTTGGATGATGAGGAAATACTCCAGAATGCCGACAGTACTAGTCATGATTCAGTTGTGTCTGCAGTAACGGACTCAGGAAACTGTAGTGCAAGTCAGAATAGTAGTGGAACTTCTCCTATGCCTAATGTGAAGGTTGATGATGAGATTTCTTCCAAGCATGAGACTAGCTGTACGTTTGAAAATGGTAATGCCTTTCAGGTGAAGAGCGACCTTAGTGATCTGCCCTCTGCTGTGGATGTACCTAGTTCTTCTGACACCCTTTGCTTCCAAACTACCTGTGAGGTTGATCAACAACTTCATCCAGAACTAATATCTTATGAATGTTCTGAGCCTGTACTTGATAAACCTGGCCAGGTGCATTCCGAATTTTCAGAATGTGCACCAGTTTCAGGACCACTTGAAACTTACCATAAAGGTCTATCAGTAATCCCGACTGAAGGAGACGACCTCATGCAGAATGCATGTCTTAATTCTTTAAAGGAATCAAGGGTTAATGCTCAAGAAAATGATGATCATCAATCAGTTCCTGTAAGTCAGGACATGAAATGCGAAATTGCTGAAGATGAATTTGGCGGCTGGAGCTCAAGTGAAATTTTAGTTCTTAGTGAAACCAGCAGCTCTGTTTGTGAAAAAAATGTCAACAGTGGATCTGGAGATGGTTTATGCCATGAACTGAACCAAGCTAGTTTGGGCTCTTCTCCTCCTGGATTTGATTCAGAGAGAGTTAATTCAAAACATACCTCAGAATGTGAAGAGGATGAATTTTTGAAAGCAATGATTGTACCTGAAATACCTGGCTTGCATGATGATTTTGGTGATTTTGGTGAATTAGCCCCTCCTATTTTGTCAGCATCAGATGTTGAACCATCCTCTGATGAAATGCTATCTTCATCAAGGAGGCCTACTTTAGTATTGTCAGATGAAATAGATGAACCTATTGGCTCAAATCCTTTGTTAAACTATGATCCAGCAGGTTGTTCTCATGATGACGTCGTCCAATTAGACAAAGGTTCAGTTTCAACTGAACCTGTTGTTACCTTCAAGAGCACTCTAGGAATATCCTCTACTGCATCTGATGCTGCTGATGATGGGTTTGCTGACTTCAGTCAAGCACAAGTTGGAAGTAGGGAGCCCGCATCTGATTCTTCTGGTGTTTGGGCCCAAGTCTCTGTGGCGCAGAATGCTACAACACCTGCAGAATCATCAGAATTTGATGATTTTGATGATTTTGAATCAGCTGAATTCCAGTCGGCTGATTCAGCAGCTAAACATGAACCAGCTCAATTTATGTCTACTGATACAGTAGCTAAATTCAAAACAATCTCCAGTTCTCAATTTGATTTAAAAGCAGTGCAAAGTAATATATATGAACTATTGAAACAAAACTTTCCCTTGGCAGAAGGGAGTTGCTCCATCTCTGAATTAAATACATCTTCTGGCAATGGACTTTCTGGGACTATATTAGATGTTGAAGAAAGCCCAGTTTGGCAAGGTTTGAGAGACTTGGAGGCCACACCTTCATTATCATTTCAGTGGCCTGGATCACATTCCAATAGAGGTCTTCTTGGAGCCTTGAATATTGACTCTAGAAATATTGTAAGTAATATAGAATACCTTCCCATTTAATTTACAGCACACTATTTATGTACTTTATTTGTGTACTTCTTCCCTCTTACCAGTTATTTGGCCCAAAGTGGAATACCGTTGTCCCTCGCTTTGCCGCTAACCTTGGCTTCAGTCCACTTGAACCTGTTCGTGCAGTTCAAACCCAACCACCGTCAGAAACATCTCCTAGACCTGAAATCATCCAACCTCAAGCTGTTGAAAACCTGAAGCCTGCAACATGTGACCCAGAAGTAAGTGAAATATTTTTATTTTTCCGTTCAAAGCCCTGTTTCTTTTTACAAATTCATTCTTTCTTATCTTTCATTGTTAGTTTCAGGAAGTGGTTCCAGCAGCTCAGTTCGACTGGAGTGATAGTGGCCTTATCAATCCCCTTGACTGTAAGTAATTAATTCTGTTATTTTGCTTCCCCCTGAACAACAGGATAGGCTATTATAAATATCTCATCAGAGTGTTTTTTCTGTCTGTCCACAAAATTCTGTTTCAGCAAAAATATTTTGCTGCTTCTGCTGTAGAAACAAGTTAAGAGATTGAATATTTCTGTAGATTATTGTAAATTGAGAAATGTAAATAGATACTGTCAGATATTTTAATATTTGTGGATGTTTACTATGTTCACCACAAACTTTTTAGTTGGCAGAGAACAACACTGAATGCTGTTCATTTCTGCACTTAGTATGTTAAGTGCATCATTTATACTTTTAGATGTACACCATATTTCCCCATCATCAAGGCTGTCCTTTACTCAGCTAATATGGTTCTGCTCATCTTTCTTGTAATCAGGCAACGGAACATTGAAGACATTAAGTCACTGATTGGTTGTATCAATTTGAGAAATTAGGGCTTGATTAATTTTTTTTAACAGTATTGTTATGTAGTTTGAATTCTTTGTGCAATTATGCAGTGTGATGCCACCTTTATACTCACATTCTATGGTTCCTGTGTACCCTTCACATTATTGACACGTGTTCCTCAGCTGTGTTGCTGTGTTGTGTGTTTTCTAATGGCACTATTCTCTGTCTCCTCTTCCTTCGCCCATGCTTCTTTCCCCTACCTTAGCATCCACTCATTCTTCTCTCCTGGATCTTGATCTCCTTGCCTCCTTTGATAACCTGGCCTCCTGTACCTCCCCATCCATGTCTGCCCCTCACGCTGCTATGATGTGCCGGAGATCGTCCAGTAAGTTGTACACATGTTTGTTTCATTAACATGCTTATGTGTGCATTTATAGTTGCTTTCCATTGTAAGACTCCTTTATGCAGCAAAATTTGTATCCGCTGTCCATGCAACTGAGAATGCACTTCTTTCTTTACTACAACTTTTTCTAGCAGTTATATCCCCTCAAGAGACAAGCAGCATTAGATCAGAGCTTCTTTATTTAAAATCTTAAAAATGTAATAACGCTTGTTTTCAAAACCTTAAAATATTTTCAGAGCTGATGTAAACTTCTAAGAAACTCATGCTGCAATTTTAAAGTGCATGGTTTATGCAGTTTCAGTGCTTAAATAGATTTGCTTGAAAATAATTTCTTTTGCATCACGTCCATACCCTGGTATAAAATATGTGCTGCATTCTTTATCATGTTTGCACGCACTCACATTGAGGAGATCTCTTAAAATATTACTGGAAGGTGACTCAGTTCCTATACTGAATGAAGATTACCGTTATTTTCAGTACTTCTTCCTAATGAATTATTCATAAAATAAAAAAGAAATTCTTGCCATTTTCTTTTATTGAAACTATTTATTCAACACGGCTTAGGCATTTCTATCCTATTACTGCCTTATATCACTATCCATCATCGATCCAAGTGACACTCTTCTCTTGGTCCTAAGTTAGTTACTTGTTCTTTTCCTATCTTCTTTTTAAGAATGTAAGGGAAACAAATATCCTGCTCAGTGCAGTGTAATTTATTTTATTTTATTTATGTGTAGTGTGTGTTATGAAAAAGCATTTTCTTGGCATTCACATTCACATTTTCTGCCTGTTTTCTGCCCAGAGATGTCTAATTAAGTTAACTCTAGTCTCTTCATAACTTCTCATCAAGTCAGTTCTGTTCTATCCCACTTTAAACCCTAATATCAGCACTTCTGTGTTTTGTTTTTTTTTGTTTTAGTTTTGGTGCATGTCTTACTGTGACTGACTGTGAATTCAGATTGAGGGTTGAAGGTATTTGGAAAAGAAATCATGTATATTATTTTTTTCCTGTTGCAGCAAACAAGGACCCCGGCAGCGGCCCCGTAGCCACAACAGCAACAAGTGGGAATCCTGCCTTGTCATCAACTCCCCTACAAGTAGAGCAAATATTAGCTAGTTCTAAATTGTCTACTCCATTAGCATCGATTGAACAGAAGGGCCGTGACCCGTCATTGAGCCCTGAAGCTGTCCGTGTATTGGACAGCTTACCTGAGCTGGCATTCCTGTCTGCTC
Source organism: Aptinothrips rufus (assembly GCA_902196195.1). Lineage (NCBI taxonomy): Eukaryota > Metazoa > Arthropoda > Insecta > Thysanoptera > Thripidae > Aptinothrips > Aptinothrips rufus. The sequence goes on from CABIKL010000369.1 coordinate 20,337, forward strand.
GTATGCTCATGTTTCCCGTTCAAGGGGATAGCAATATAAACAAACTGTGACATGGCTTTGCTGATCAATGTTAGACTTATGGGCACTGGAAATTTTGGAATTCATAAATTTGTACCCAAAATGGCATATTTTATTTTGAAGTTTATTTTGCAATGTTTTTCACACAGCCTCAGTACCTTATTAATTGGAGATAATATGTATATTTTTCATACTGCAATGCCATCTTTACTATTGGCCTTGTGCTTTTCATGGTTGAACTTACTCATTTGTTTTACAATAATTGGGTTTGCTCCCATTTATTACTTTTTCAGTCTCATTTACAGCATTCTCATAATTTATTTCTCCTGAAAAATCTTTTATATAGTATTTAGGGTGCTCGCTTTTTAATTTTACTTTTTCTGACGTTAGCTGCTTTTAAAATTGAGAATCTTTTCAGGTTGTACTAGTTCTTGTTTTCCCCTGTATATTCACTCATTGCAAGGAACTTATTTAATGCTAAAGTGTCTGTTTGAGTTTGGTATAACATATTTTAGATAAATGTGCAGTGCTCACATGTATTGTATGTTCATGTGTTATATTTACTTGACACTGTCCAGTCTTGCTCAAAATAATTGAATACTTTGTAGAGCCAAACCATTTATGAATGAGCTTGAAGTAAATCCAAGTGCTGATTGATCCTTTTCAGACTCAGAAAATTATTTTCTTTTGACCTCTGAGTGTGACGTCCAGACTTTCAGGACAATCTCTTATGTATTTTCATTACTTTTTTCAGAAGCAAAAAGAAAGACTTTCTAGTTTTATGTCCCAATACAGCACTCATGTTTGTGAGTTCAAATATAACATTTGTCTCTCAGATGTATTCTTTTGGTACAAGTTAAGTGCACAAGTCAGATAATTAATTACTATTATGCTTCTTGTGACATTAATTTATTTTTCAGAAAAAATTTGAATGTTCAGTTACCTGTAATTTTCATTTATAATGTAAACATATTTTTTCTATGTATTATATGATTAACTTCACTCTTCTTGACTATTCCTTTGTATAAAGTTTCTATGTAGCTATATAGATTCAATGCTCTTGTGAGTGCAATGTTTCTTGCTTTGAAGAAAAGTGTCTGAAGAATTCACTGTAGTGGTCATTAAATATGTTCAATTCTTGCAAGTGCATAGCATGTATCTTAATTTTTGTAAATTATGTTTTTATCGCAGTGAGTATTTAGTGAGAATGCTTGTGTGCTCTCATTTTGTCTTGCTTGTTGTCCTACCATAAATATTTGTGATAATGTAGGATTCTCTGAACTCTTTACCAACCAAAAGTATTCAATCTCTGAAGACAAACATGTCAAGGTACATTCCAAAATTTTCTTGCGTACTTTTGTCAGACTAACATCTTTGTTGATGTCTTAAAGTTTAGTGCAGCTTCGCTTCATAATGAATATCATGTTTGAACAATTTTGAAAACACCTTTTTTAATATCTTGAGCTTGAAGATTACTGTTGTGCGACTGGTATCTCATTTTCGACCTCTCCATGTGCCATCAAAATTTTTTTTTACATAGTTGTCCATATGAGGATGATGAGTTTTGATGATTTGAGTACTGAAAAAAACATAAACTTTAATGTGTAAAGTAAACCAATAGCTGTGATGAATATTGGAGGAAAACCTTGCTGGCACAATCTGCTTGATTTCTTGTTGTTCTGTTAATAAGTATTACTTTTATTATTATTATTAATGCTGTTAGAACTCCTTGTGATACTTGACATCATCTTGTAATTTATTTTGTACATATGTCAAAACTTCTAAGTGTATGTACTAGATTGCAGTCTCTTATGTAATCTTTATTTCATTCTTGTGGCTTTTAATCTGGTGTGTAGTTTTGGCTTAGTGGAATTGCCGTCCATCTATCTATAAACTTTATTTAAAATATTTTATGCTTTATGGTTGATGGTTAATTTATGTTGAAGTCATGGAATGTGATCTTTGTTATTTATAGTTTTCAAATCCATTCAAGGAAATGCATTTTTTGTACCTTGAAGCTAGTTATGTTTCATTCACTATCCAATCCATGCATTGTTCCTTAATGCACTTTCATTCACGTTCATTTTTCACGGAAACTCGTTTAATTTCCCTTGTCTTTTCTTGGCGTGTATTTTAGGTGGGCTGTATGCTTGGCGCCGTCCATTGTTAATTTTGTGGGGCAGGGTTATCTGTTAAAGTTGAATCTGTTAAAGTTAAATCTGTTAAAGTTAGGGTTAAAGTCCTGATAAGAAGGTCTTGGAAAAGTCAACAGCCGATTTTCTCTGGCCAGAAAAGTACCACAATTCAACAGACAGATTGCTGGTTCCTCCTCACCCAACTTTCCGTTATATTTTTGTTTGAAAACTTACCACTTGACAGAGTGAGGTCATGTTTTGCAGAACAGGATGATATTTCATCAATTTAAATTTATTGTTTCAATGACTGAATTTATGATCATTCATTTTTTTTTTCATTGAGGCAAAATTTATCCACCTGTTTCAAATTAGAAATGACTGATGAGAGGTAGATTCTTTTTGTTCCTGTTATAATTTTCGGTACTGCTTTGGTAAACTGTTTATCAAACAAATTTAACTTCATGAATGTGACCTTGTTTAATTTGAATACCAAGCTTAACTCAAACAAAACTACAAATAACATCAAAAGTCAAGGAGATTTTGAAATGCATTGTAAAGAATACATGATGTGTGTCTGGTGCAGTATTTATTTGATCTCTATGAATTTATTATGGTTGACACTAACATTCCATTTCTACTGTGTACTTATGTAATAAATGAGTAGGTCCAGATCCAAATATTGTGATAACTTCTAATCTAATTTAAAAATCAAGTTCTTAAGAGTGAGATGTGAAAGTAGTATTGTGGTCTCTTTTTAATTTTATTTACTGACTTGTAGGAATTGATTAGAGAATCATTGCACAGTTTTCTGTCAATGATTGATTTTTAAAAATTTGCATCGACGGTTATGAAATAAACAGTATTCACATTTTACCAGTCTTTCTTCTCTTCGACCTATTGTAAGGGCCCTGTATACTCGGCCCTTACGTGGGGTATCTCCACGCCAGCTTTACTCGCCGTCCGCGGGCTACGGAGAATCAATGTGCAAATCGGGGTGACGCGATGCCACTTTGCACATCGATTGATATGGCCTAAATAAAGGATTTTACCCGAAGAGGCATTTTAAATTTCCCTTAGGAACGTTTTTTTCGGCACTTGAAATTTACATGGCGCCTTACGGACAATTTGGGTAGGCAACACGCGCGTCCCATAAGGCTAATGTTAAATTTGAACTCAAAAAACGGGCATTTGAAACGGAA
>CABIKL010000370.1:0-23679 GCA_902196195.1 Aptinothrips rufus
TTTAATTAAGTTGTGGGGCCGGAAGACTTCTGCAGGCCCCAACACGGATGAAACTATTCGGGCTACCAAATTACTCCCTGTCGTTAGTAGACGATAGTACATGGTCTGTACGTAGGCTTTGTTGCGCCGCATTCCCTACCACCAAGGGCGCGCAGCATTAAGGCCGGACAATTTCTCATACTATCAACGGGAGTGTCTCCGACAAAGCTGATCTTTCTCGCGTACGTTATCTCGTTAGTAGACGAAAGTAGATCGTTTACAAGTCACCAACGTGGTAAAACAATGCGTATCGGCTGCTTAGAAAACATATGGGGCCAGACAATTGCACCTATGGTGCACTTTCTGAGTACCACGCAGCCAGGGCAGTATCCTTTTCTTCTGCGTTAATACTCGATAGTAGACACTCTAGGTAGGCAATGTGAGGTCACACCGCTCATTGCAAAAGGGAGGAGTAAACTGGGGCCGTACAGTTTCTCATACAATCTGCACATTCTGATTACCTCGTCCCCGGGACGGATTCCTTCCCTTCTTCGTTAGTAAAACTTTGAGGTGTGTTAGTTTTCAGGCTATGTTGTGGATGAGCATTTCCAGCATACAGTTCTTCCAAATGACATTATGAGCAATGCGTGTACGAAATGCCAGCGAAGTAAGGGTGAAGACAACTAAAGCTGGAGAAGATTTTTGGAACCAAACTTAACAACCTTAGCACCATGAGTACCTGTCATGCGCCTTGACCCAGTCCGCGGCACGCCACTCACCCGTCTGATAGCGCCGTGGTGGGATGCGCGGCGGCACAGGCGGCGGCGTTGTGGTCGCCTGGAAGCATGTCGTCGCCTGGAAGGAAGTCGTCTGGAAGGACGGTGTTCCAGGCGCTGGAGCGGAAGTGGAGCGCTCCAGGGTCTCCTCGAAGTCTCGCACAGCCCGCTGCAAGGCATCGCGGACCAGCATGGAGGCGTGCGGCGGCAGCGACACGGGGGAGGGGGGCATCTGCAGACAGGCAGGGCGGGAAATTCAAACCGCAGCGCCAAACCATGCGGCGAACAACTTCAAACTGAGAGAATACATTGCTTCCATTGCAAGCATTGTTCCGTTCCACCTCAGTTCACGAGCGCAAAGAGCGAGTTGCTGATTAATTAATCAAATAGATCGCAGTCGACGATTCGTTGACAGTGTCCGAAAGAATGGGTGAGGGGCCGCGAGGGGAAGGCTAGATAGGGATTGAATAGAAGACGGCTAGCCTCGGCTAGCCGGGGCGCGCGACCTTCAAGCCAAGCCCAGTCCAACGCCTCGCCTTCAGTTCATTCGCGTTAAGGTGACTGAGCAGGATGATAATTTCAACACCAAGTGCTGTCCAACACCATTTGGCACGTTGGACTTCTATATTTGAAAACATTTATAAAAAAATAAATATAAAGTGTATAATAGAACATTCCGTAAGTCCGATATGGAGAATGAAACACCTCGCCAAGAGTTGGGCGGACATGGAAAGTCTGTGGAACGCGGGGTATACACGAGCCCCGTATGCACTTCCCCGTGAGTTGGACACTGAAAGACTCTGGCGCGCGGGGTATACACGAACCCCTATCACTATGTAGAGTGAGCAGGGTGTAGATACCTGCGGCAGGGTCTGCTCGATGGCCCAGAGTTGCGGCTGGTCGGGGGGCGCCACCAGCCCGAGCAGGACGTCCATGGACTGCCGCTGTCTCCGCCGCTCCCGGCGGCGCGCCTTGGTGGCGGCCTGCGTGGGGGAGCCGCCCCTCTGCCCCGCCAGCCGCTCGCAGAACCGTACGAAGTCCAGGTCGATGTGGTAGCCATAGGGGCAGCAGTCGCAGGAGGGGTCCATGACCAGGGCCCGCCCCCGGTCCGCAGCCCGCTCGGCCCGGGCGGACCGCGGGAAGGTGGCGTGCTTCATCGCTGCCACCGGCGCCGCCCCCGCCACCAGCGCCGCCCCCGGGCCGGGGGCGCTGTACGGGTCCCGCGGCCTCAGGTAAGCCGTCTCCATGCTGAAACAGAAAATAATGATCGCACCAGAGCGCACAGCTTCCAAGGGGTGGAACGAATAAGACCCCATGTTGAATTTCGATACAGCAAATCTTCAGTTTTTGTCCGATTTCGTTGAAATTTGGTACACATGTTATTCAAGTGAATTAGAAAAGATTGCACGCTGGAATTATCCATATTCAACAAACTTTTGAAGAGCAGGTTGTGAAATTTCAAACCTATTTTTTTTCAATTAAAATTTCCATTACAAAATCTCTTCTGAAATCCTTGAACAATGCGTGTGGTAAATTCAGCTGAATCGAACAAAAATTAAAGAAGATTTATGGATTAAAAATTTATTTTTTGTTTTTATAATAGAAATCTTTGCTGGGCATTCCATCCTGAACGTGCTCTCGAGGAGTCCTGGGCGCATCTCCTAGGGCGGTACAAATAGTACTTACAACTGCTCTTTTCTAAACGTTAAAAGGCCGCAGCCATTCATTCCGGTATCACCTTTCTTTTTCAATTTTGTAATCATAATTTTGCATGACATTAGCATGTAACATTGTAACACATAGCGAGGTCACCATGAAACCTATCCTTCTATTTCTGGAAGTCGCGTGACTACTCGGGCCGGTGGAAGAAGGTTGCAGTTGCAGTCGGATCTGAATGACATTATCAGAGTTTCTCACGCTCATTGGTCAGTTGGATGCAACCGAACGCAGCGTTTCATTTCCAGGAACTGAACTCGCTGATCTGTCAGAGGAGGAGGCGTCACTGAATAGCGAATAGTGACCGAGTCACGTGATACACAGTGGTCAGTGCCCCCCCCCCCCCCCCCCCCCCCGGGACGGCCTTCCTCCTCGCCCAGTAGCCCAGAGTTGTGGCAGGAGAAGGTGACCCCCCGCGTGATTGAACTAATATTACGTGCGTGCTAAGTGAACGACGTACATTATCAACACGTATTGTAATGATAACCGATAAGTTACGCCTTTTTTCAGTTACCTGTTCCGGATTTTGGCGAATGCGAAATGTCTTGACACTTTGACAGGAATCTCGGGTTTTTCACTCTTCCATCTCGCGTGGTGAAGTATCCATTGGAGTGAAAATGTGACACGATCCACGCAAACTATTCCCCAGATAACGTCAGCGCGTGGTCCTGCGTACCTTTCACAGGAGGTGCGCGATAACGATAAAAAAGAAAGAACCGAGCAGTACTGCGAACAGGCTCTAAACGCACAGCCGATGAACTATGTCGCTAATCAGTGACGATGTGGGTCGACTTTCTTGCCCTGCTGTGACGTCAGGTATGTCATCGGTCACAGCCGTGAAGGTAAACGCCATAAAACTCGGCTAGATCCTGCCTCCCTGCCCCCTCATTCCCCGCTGCGCCGGCGACGCAATTTAGCCCCTGCTAGCGCCTGCCAGCCCCGCAACCCGCAACTCTCGTCGCCGCGCGCGAAATGTCAGGTAGGAAAAGGGCCCCAGGGGGCGGAGCCTCGCGCGGCAGGGTCGCACGAGTCTGGCTCCTGCTCAGCTCGTCTGAATTATTCCAAAAGGAGAAATAATCCCCGACTAGTGTAGACCCCGTGGAAGTGAAGTGCAGTTGGAACAGGGTAGGCAACACCACGCAGGTGAGCAGCCAGCGCAGGTGAGGTGAGCAGAGCGATAGTTCCGAAATGGCAGAGGCGGTGCGGCATGGCGTGGTGTGGTCAGCCTGGCTGTGCCTGGCTGGCCGGGCCCCTTAGCCTCGTCCTTGGCGCGCCATTCCGGTTCTTCACTTTCTTTGCGTCAAGTTGTCGACCACGACCACCTGTTAATGACTCTTTGCGATGGAAATGCGCGACTGTACGCACACCGGGCAGTGCAAGAGCGGAGCGGATGGGCGAGCCAAATGATGCGTGATCGAGGCGGCAAGGCCGTGGGCGTGCGGTAGAAAGTACGAAACTGTAACCGCGAACGCACTGCTGTCAGCCTGCCGGGCCGCGGTGGTGCGTAGGTGCGGAGGCAATTCTACAACGAGGGTGCTGCGGCAGGTCATGTCGAGTGTCGTGTGGGGCTGAAGCCATGCCGTGTGAGGTTAGCGGTTGCCTGCCCCGCGCCATCCAGACAATCCGCCCGGTTGGTCGCACACATGCCGCCGTTCCTTGGAAATACGTCACCTGCGCGCGTTACGAGCTCCGCGCACCTTAACACACGTCCTGGACGAGCCACAAACCACGGACTGGCGGCATCAGCTCGTCGTCCAGAGCTTACCTGAGAGCTTGGAGAGGCTTTGACAGCGGGATGGAAGCTGGGGCAGGGCAGCTGCGGCCAGGCTAGCCGCTAGCCGCGCCTTCGCCAACAACAGGTGTGCTTACAGCGGTACATCGCAGCCAACTGAGTTGGTTGAGGAGCGGCCTCCTGCCTCCTCCTCCTCCTACCATTCCGCGCGGCTCGGCTCGGTCCGGTCCGGCCCCGCCTTGGCGGCATGGCATGGGCACCCGCCGGCTCGGCTCGGCTTGGCTAGGCGCGTCTGCCTTGGCTCGGCTGAGCCCGACTCGCTCCGGCTCGACTCGAATCGGCTTGCTGGTAGGTTGTTGCTGCAGTGGGTCCGCCGCGGGTCTCTGCTCGCACAGCGCTACAGATCCCAGTGGAGCGGGTTGCCTAATCAACCGGTGTCGCGTCGCGCTAGCACTGCTAGCTGCTGCACCACAGCTGCTGCTGCTGCAGCTGCAGGCACTGGCCGTGCCCCCATGGTGCCCCCCACCCGTCCGCTTTCCCGACCCGACCCTACGCTTCAAACAGTTGTACGCCTCCGCGCGTTTTGTCGTTGGGCGTCTCACGTCGCTTAGCTCAGCTTAGCTGCGTGTCTCAGTGGGAGGTCAGCTTTGCTTTCATGTCGGTCTTTCGTGGAAATCTCTGCGCCTTTTATTTCACTTCAAACCAAATGATAAATTCTGCGCCTTTATCGAGTACGCTCAGTCATCAAATGTAGATAGGAAGTTAAATTTGAGTTTGTGCAGAAATGCAGGGAAGTGAGAAAACAAATAGACAAATTTGAGAGGAGTAATTCTTTTATTGTTAAAAATGGAACAAGTTACCAAGTTACTCAATACTTATGTGAGGATGAGGGATTGATTTGAGGCGTGTTTCTTTTAACAACTGGTGATGAAGATTTTCAGTAATATTATAACAATTCGCAGAACCAACTGTCCTCTCATGGAAGTAGCAAAACTTTATGATGTGGAAGAACAAAACAATCAATAATTGAAGTATGCATATAAAAAATATATGTACCATTTCCATAAAGAATCATCAATGACTTCAAAATTTTGATGGAGTAAAAAACAAAACAAAAAAAAAGGAATTAAGTTGAAATGTTATGAAAGTATGTGGTAAGTTACCATTATATACATTTAGTTACACATTTGCTTTACAATACAACTCACAGATCTGATGAATAGTAAATCATAGAGAACATTTACAATCATTTGAATTTGAAATAAATGAAAGGAGAAACCTAAATCAGTTGGTCAGAGAAAAGAATGGTAGCAATAACAAGTTTGCCATTTCATCCTTGCTGCAGAATGCAGTCAGATAAACTAGTTGATACCCAATTCAGCCACCCATCCATCCATTTTTAACTACTCTAACACGGTTGTTGCACAGTACAGAATATTTCTTTTAAAGTACTTCACACTACATAGAAGAGAAATATGAACATTAGACCCAACAATAGGTCAACGATTTCGCGTCAGTCAAAATTATTCACACATGATTAAGTGAGGACACATTCACAAACTGCTACTCTTTTAAGTAACGAACATTTTTAAATGACAAATGAAACAGAAAATGATACTTTGAAGCAATGTCTGGTGCATTTATAATCACAATAATTGAAGGTAAATCACAAAAGCTTAAAAGGTGAAAAACTAGACAAAAGAAGGTCTAGTCCTTGACTAGAGATATAAATAATTCAGTCTAAAATCAATTCATTTGCATCATAATTAATATAGTGTGTGGATGAGGGACATTTGAACTGGTCAACTAATGCATTGAACTGGTCAACTAATGCAAAGGTAAGCTGATTGCACATACGACTGCTCCACAACTAAAGAGCAAAAAGTAAAAATATTTTTTATGGCACTCTTACACTACTTGACTTTGTAAGTTCAAAAGCATTGATTCAAGAAAGAAAAACACACCTGATAAAAGAGAAGGAATTTAGAAATCAACAAATCTTACAATGCCACATAAGTGAAAAATGACTCTTCACATTTCCTTTTAAGTCTTTGAGAACAAAAATTTAAAAAGCAGAATAATTGAAATTTAGATACAATAAAAAGCTGGAGATAAAAAACGCACTTGTTGTCTATTTTGGTGTCCTAAGGGCACTTCACAATAAGATTAGAATACAAAATGGATATTGTGTTAACAGATATATACCAATTTACACAAACTCTACAGTTTCAATCCTAGTAAAATTTGTTTGTTCTTTCTGTTACATATTCAGTTTGTCTTTTACATCGGGCTGTTTTTATTAGAAAAGCTACACACAACATCCTATGGCCCACATTAATTTTACTGAACAGCACAAATCAAAATGTAAACCAGTCCTTGCAATGCTTTACAAGGGACTTCAAGTAAATTGATTTCCAATTTGTACCACAAGTACTGCAACTTGGTTCAGCCTAAACTAGACACATGAATTGTATGTTTAAAGTTAACATAAAATGACCTAACATGGATAACAAAAACATTACCCCTGACAAAAAAAACTTTACAATCCCTTTCTTCAAAAATGAACTTTCATTGCAAAAATTTAACTTATGCAAAGTCACACATAGTCTTCTAGACACAGCAAGTGCTCCCATCACAGAAGACCATCCAAAGCGCTTTTGTTACCTACACATTAAGACCACCTTTGTACATATATGACTTGTGCACTTAGAAACAAAATGGTAAAATAAACAACAATCAATGCAGAGAAATAAACAGCACAATAATCAGGTAAACATTTAATGCATCTACTAAACTTGATTTTACTCGACTACACCATGACATTGTTGACCAACTTTTGTCAAGCAAACACCAAAACGCACTAAGCAAAATCAAGAACATCAGTTGAGCACATTACATTTGCATTTCATAATACCAGTCAAGTTTTAAACTAAGACAAATGCAGGTAAAAATATGGACTAAAGACAGTGTTTAAATGTCGAATTTAGCATTGAAACAGTTCCCCTCACACAATTTGAGGAGAGCACTTATTTAAAAATGGTGCATTGCTCCTCAATTCAAAGACAAATAAATAAATAAATAACGCATGAAAAGTGAATTGATCAAAGATGCAGTGTATGAATGACACAACCAAAAAAAATCCTGAATATTCTGCCAATATTCCAAAATCCAGGCTTGTGGATTACAAGGTAAAAGTTGTCTTTGTTTGACTAGTTTAGAACCATATATTGATCTCCATTAGTGAGGGGAGAATAATAACAGCTTGAATTAGCTGGACAAAACATGGTATGATGAGGGAGGTCGGGTACAATACAAAATTTAAATACTTTGTCTTTTCTTTCATATGGCCAATAGACAAAATCATTACACTGACATCCCAAAAGAATTTAACCTGGACTCTTTCAACAAGCCTTGTGTAATTTTCTTGTGCACTTAGAAGTTCAACTTCATAAAACAACATACTTTAAAAACACATATTAACCAGATACACTTGAATTGTAGAAAGGAGTAAAAGCATAACAATTCAAAGTACAATATAAGAGTCAACTCTTTCCGCAATAAAAAGATCTTAGCTAACTTACAAGCTTTTGCTGCATAGCAAACAACATAAATTAATTTACTTCTTCCCTGAACACTCAGTGCTTCCTAGAGAGAGAAATTCTACATAATTGAAACCACACTTTCATTGCTTTTCATGTGGTTTAAGAGAAGAAGCTCCACTGTTTTTATCACCATCTCTACTTCTCTTATCACAACCATCTTTCTTTTTGTGAGGTTCCTCTTCTTTTATCACAGACTTCAACAGAGGCATGAATGGGATACATGGAGTACTGGGCGTGCACGGAGTTGTCGGTGGCGGCGGTGGTGGAAGAGAAGGAATAAGTTCCCTCAAGGCATCCTCTCTGCTCCCAGGTGGTGAGTCCTTCTCTTCTGCAATGCGTGGCAGCGGCTGTGGATTACGGCTATCAATTGGCAAGATACCCTTCACTGTAATGTGACTGTCTTGAGTCTCAGGCTCTTCCTTGGGTAAGCTTCGAATACCCGACAAATCATCTGATGGATCATGCCTTACACCAGCAAGCGGGTGCTCTGGAGGCTTGGCTTTCAATCCTTTCTCTAATGATGAAGTTTTTGAAAGTGGTGAGCGTGATGTTACTGTTGATCCCGAAGTGGAGCTCGCAGCGACACTCACTTTCGGCGATGGATTATTGCATAGTGGGGATATTGATGGAGCTCCTGCTTTGCTTTTATTCTCAGCACTTCTTGGATGAAGTCGATCAGGGGACAGAGCACGTCTCAAGAGGGGGCTGCCTGGTTCAGCACTTTTGGGACGGGCAAATCCTTTCTTGCTACATCCGCCAGGAGTGGAGAGAGATGAACCAGGACTGTATGACTGAGTAGTATTTGAGCTTCCCGGCTGGTGGACGGCAGGAAATGCTAATGGAGAAGGTGATCTAGTCGGAGACGATGGCAACGGTGATGGAGAAGGAGTGCGAGCTAAAGGTGACAGTGGGATGTGACCAACTGATTTCCTTCGTCCAGAGCTGGAATGGATGTTCTTCGCAGCGCTGTGCAGTTTGTGCTTGAGTCCGTGCAGGGTAGATGGACGCTGGTAGTGCGGAGTAGCAGCAGCAGGACTGCTTGCGGCCGAGGATCCAGAAGAGCTTGAAGAAGTGTTGGGAGAGTACGGCTGTGGAGTGAGCGGCTCGGCGGGAGGAAAAGATACTCTGTTAGCAGAGGGTGAGCGAAGAGGTTTCACACGACCAGCAGAGGGGTCCTGACCCGATAAGGACCAGGACTGTGAACGACTCGATGTCTGACACCCAACTCCTGTCAGCAGGAACTGAGGCCGGCTCTCCAAGGGCACAACAGGTGCTGACATGGGACTTGATATACTCAGTGGCTGTGCGAGGTCAACACTTGCACGCTTGCTACTTATCCGTTTAAAGAGAGAGGGTTTGCGTCGTTTGTCAATCAAATCTCGTTTTTGTCTTCGTTGACGGTGCAAACTTCGGCGAGCTAATTTGCTCTGTCCTGGTTCCCGACGGTGTCCTCCAGCTTTGATGGATGTGTTTTCAAGAGGCGTTGAGCGCAATGTTACATGGTCTCCCCCACTCAACAGTAGATGCAATACTTGAGTATGGAATAAACCCTGAACAGGCTCTCCATTTATGTGTGTAATTAAGTCTCCTGGACTCAGGCCAGCCTCAAAAGCTGGACTCCCCTCATCCACAGCCTGAAACAAAGCAGTAAAGTTAATATCCAAACATAAATTAAATACTAGAGTGAAAGACATATTTGAGAAAATCTGCACAAACCATAACCAGGTGGTGCATTGTGTAGTAATTGGTGTCGCCATAATAGACACGAATGGTGTTGACTGTAAAGCCAAAGCCTCGAGCTCCTCTTTTCACAATTATGGGTGGTTTCAGACTTGTTACAAGAGGAGACAGTTCCCGACAAGGTGACGTGTCTCGAGAGCTGGCAGTGCTTGATCCACCAGGTGATGGCATGGATTGTGGGCAATCATCAGCTGTTTGAATAACAACACAACAACAGTGAATGTGAGAATGAACAGATCAATGAGGTCCTCTCCACAACATAGTTTACATATTTCCACTGACACTTACTGAGGTACAAACTTGATGGGATCATAAGAGAAAGCCCACTGGCAGATGCACTTTTAATAACAGGCCTGCCACGAGCTTTTATTGAAGAGACAGGGGAGCTTTCAATGTTAGCATTGGATGTTGAAGGTAAAGCGACGCTTGGTCCTGATCTTCCTTTCACAGATCTTTCTTCTACATTAGCGAATGCTGACCCATCTGGTCCTTTCAAAAGCGGTACATTCATCCTGAAACAAACAAAAATTAATAAAAATAAATTGTTGATTTTTTCTGAAATAATCTTTAACCACACCAGCCAATCAATCAGTATCTATTACATCTCTATTATACACATTACTATTTTTGTGACATAGCTACACACTACTTACATATGCTTTTCATCTTCAACAGAGATTGAGAATCGAGGAAGTGAATCTCTTGTATGTAATCGTCTTTTCCTTTGAACTTGAGGTGACACATCATCACTTTCTGTCTGCGAGGACTCAGGAGTGCTCAATGAGTGGTGGTGATGTGATGGGTGGGACAGGCTACTCTGATCACCTGAGCACCCTGAGGTGCGAGATTCAGACAGCTCTTTGCTTTCATCAAGTTCCATACTGCTACCCACATTGGATGAGGATGATTCAGAGTTGCCTGAATCATGAGCTAGGGAGGGTATGGTTGACGCTGCTGTTGACTTAGTTGTTTTTGGAGAGTCCATGGCAGATATCTGAGCTGAGGCTCGCATGGATGGAGGTGTAGTTTCACGGAAAGCAGCCTTGGGTGGTGAGGCTGATGACAGTGGTGGAGTTCGTCTGTCGTCAGATCCATGAACTTTCTGGAATCTTGGTGAAATGGACGAAAATGAACCAAATAACATGGACTCGTCTGTGTCATCAGTGTCTTCACCCATATCATGCTTGTAACGGTCAACACGAGCTGCAAAGTAATAAAAGAATTATGACTTACTGACCAGAGATACTGTGGTAGTTTCATTGATCAGTACAAGCTGTAAACTCACTATCAAAGTAGCTCGTATCCTCTTCATTTTCGAGTTGAGGAACAAATTCTGCTTTCTGACGTAGCAAGCTAGTCCAGTCTAATCCATAGAAATATGGATGATCTTTCACTTCCTGAGCTCCACCAGTTCCCAATCTCATCAGGGGATTGTGCTGCAAAAGCTGCGTAATCAAATCTTTTGCTTCAAGTTGCACAGGCCAATCTTTCTCATCAGGCCATTCAATATCATCTAAAACAAATTTTAAAGAAAAATAATCAATCCTCTGTGTCTGACGACCAAAAACAAAAAAGGTCATTTTAGATTAGAGGACACATACCATTGACAGTGTGAGCAAAGAGCTCTTCAGGAGTTTCACCAAAGAAGGGCACACAACCAATAAGAAACTCATACAGAATAATTCCCATAGACCACCAATCAACAGGTTTACCATAGCCCTGCCTGTAATGATAAAGTGCATTCTTAGAGCAATCTACAATTATGAAGAGGTACAAAGAGAAAGAAAACAGGAATAAAATACGAACCTCAGAATAACTTCCGGAGCAATGTATTCTGGAGTACCTGTGACCTGCTTATCAGAGAACTGTCTTGTTTCCCGGTCTAAATATCCTTCATACAAATTTGTAGTCACTGAAAAAAAAAAAATTGAAAATAAGAATAAAAAGGTAATAAAATTTAAAATTGCTTTGGGCACAGAACACAAACAATTTTTAAAAAGAAAGTGACTTACGGGACATAAGACCCATCTTACTGAGACCAAAATCAGTCAGCTTAATATGGCCCAATGCAGTTATAAGAAGACTGGAAAAGCGGGGGAAGAAAAAATTATTGATATGTAGTACAGAGGACAACAAAAACTGTGTAATTGACTTCGGCTTTAAATGTACTACATACTTGTCAGGCTTAAGGTCCCGATGAACAATACCATAACTGTGCAAATATTCCACAGCCAACACAGTTTCTGCAAAGTAAAATCGAGCCATATCTGATGGCAATGGACCAATGCTTTTCAGTAAGGCAGCGCAATCTCCTCCTTCGACATATTCCATTACAAGGCAAAGATGTTTCTGTAAAGATAGCACAAGGTATTCATTTCTAACTTAATAGGGCGATATCAGTAATCCTCAGTTTATAATTATATACTTACTTTTGTTTCAAAACTGGAATACATGCTGACAACAAATGGATTATCAGTAAAACTCATTATATCTCTCTCTGTGAAAACTTGATCGACCTGGTTCCGAAGCATTAGATTATTTTTTGAGATCTTTTTCATAGCCACACGCTGACGGGTCTCCTTAACTCGTACTAAATAGACTGCACCATAGGCGCCATTTGAGATCAGCTTTATCACTTCAAAGTCATCTTCTGAAGGGTTCTAAAATCAAAATTTAATTTAAACAATAGCTCTTCAAGTAACTTTTCACTATCTCAGTAATATAAACTTGACACTAAATAGTCCCAGCTGAAAGATCTTAGAGTACATTTTCTAATTAAACTTACTTTGAATTCCTTTTTGTTACCACGATGCAAGATTCCACGTCCTTTCTCAACAGAAGTCACACCTGATGAACATGCTGAGTTTGAAGAACACTGAGGCAGGGGAGGAGGAGGAGACGTACTGACTGGTTTTAAGTCCTGTTCCAATTCTAAAAATAAAAAAATAGAACCAATCTCATTGAACCAATCAAAATGAGATAAGACTTTCATTCTAGCTCCATTAATGTTGATTGAATGCACTTACCAGCACTTGAGTTTTTAGTCATTCCAAGCTTGCTGAGAATGTACTGAGGTATGTCTGCTTTAATACCCTGATGAGCAAGTTTTGCTTGTCCTTCTGCCTCCTCAAGCATATGGTAAAACTCTTCAGGATCAAACTCCAAACATTCCAGCAGACGAGCAGGTCGTGAAATGATTAAAAGAAGTCGACGAACAAC
Source organism: Aptinothrips rufus (assembly GCA_902196195.1). Taxonomy (NCBI): domain Eukaryota; kingdom Metazoa; phylum Arthropoda; class Insecta; order Thysanoptera; family Thripidae; genus Aptinothrips; species Aptinothrips rufus. Next base: position 12,765 of record CABIKL010000370.1, read on the forward strand.
AGTGCCCACACGAGCCGCTGCTTCTGATGATTTTTCCTTAGTCTGTAAAAGAAACAAACTACGTGTAACTTCTCTCACATAAATTTATGGGATTCACAACCCAATAATCAATTCCTGTAATGAAGGAAACTTTACCTCACTATGAAGTCTTTCTAAATTCTCTGACATGTCATAAAAGTAACGACTTGAGATTAGTTTTTCTTCTGATTTTTGCAAACAGTCTCTGGCCATTTCAACGATTTGATGAAGGACAAAGCGTAGGATGGGCAAATCCTTTGAATGAAGATCACAGTCACCTTCTGTAACCTTTGTTTCATTTATGAAAGCCTTTAAACGTTCTTCCATCTGCTGTGTAGCCTGTTTTAACAGAAAGAAAATAATATATATTGACATGGATTTAGGATTAAATTTCAACAGAAAAAATTCATCAAACAAATAATAACTAAAAGCTTTAAAGTATTTACAAATAAACTAGCTTGATGATAAGATTTACCTTAGGAAATCGCTCCTTATACATGGTGTTCATTACAATAATATCCGTATCCAATATAGGAGAACGACTGGGTGAGCTTCAACAAAAGATTAGATGAAAATATTAACACCAATAGATTAGATATTATAAGATAATGTAATTGAGACCAAGACTGGATGCTTTCATTATTTTGTACCTGAGGCTACGTGATCTAGGACGGCTTAGTGGTGACCTTGAGCTACATTCATCATGGATGCAACTATGGTGGGCTTCATTTGAAAAGTGTCTTGTAAGCATCTGGAGTTCTTCTTTTGTGGGGAGGTTTGGCAACTGATGAAGACGTTCTTGTGAAGAACACTGAGACTGAAAGAGACAGAGAGAAAGGTGAGTCACATAACTCAACTTGAAAAAGATTGCTATCCTAATCCAGAATCAGAATTTAAGATTTTCGGAATTAAAGCAACAATGAAAATTGTGATGAAACCTTTATGCTTCTAAATAATAATAAAACGGCAAGTGCTTTCAAATTTACGTATGGAATGGGATGAAAATACATAGAAACAACTGGTTTAAGTTTTTAAGTCATAAATTAAAAACTCATAAAGGACTCTGGGCATTATACCACACTGGTTACTAGTTTTTTCATCATGGAAGTGCCAAGTCCACTTACTAATTGCATCCTTCGTTGCTTTTGCAGAATAAACTGATCAAATCTAGACCGATTAGCCTAAAAAACAAAACAAGGTAAGCATAGAGACTTTGGGCAATCTATTGCGAAAGTGCAGCCTTCATTATTGCAAAAAAAAGAAAAGAAAGAGAAAAAAAACAAAATGGGGTAAAGCTAAGAAACTTCAAAATTAAATTTTGAAAAAGCAATGCTCTGGGTATCAGTAATCTACAAAACAAAGTGAAATTTGAAACTTCGAGCCATTACTCTCAATAAAACTGTCTTTCACTTGTAAGTTTCAAAAGCAATCATGCACCTCAGTCAATGTGAAGCAAGACAGAACAAGCAAATAAACACATGCATCACAGTACTGTACATTAATAAAAGAAAGGATAAACAAAACAAAAAACTAAAATAAGTTGTAAAATAACACATTCATTCTCAATAAAGCAGCAGAAAACCTAAAGTGAATAAAATGGGGAGAGAGAGGTGCAGTCAATAGATTTATTACTTCACATCACGTATAATCTAGAGTGTCTATTATGCCCATTAGTTCAAAAACATATCACCAAGTCTCATTCAGAACTCGAGAATGTGCAAAGAGATATGACATATAATAAGCTATTCACCCCACATTTTAGGGGGAACATGTGTACAAAAACAAAGCAAGCAGGAGTGAAAAAAAATTACTGAAATATGACTCAAACGTTAGATCTAATTCTTTCTTCGATACTCACTGACACACTTGAGCTTCCTGGTGTTGTTCCATAACCTGAAGATGGAAGAGAGGCCACAGACCAACGCCTGCCTTCACATCTGCGGCATCAAAAGAAAAGTTTCATGAGCAACTTCTTGCACAGAGAAATTTCTTCAGGACCTAACATAGTGATTGCACTTAAATAGACAATTAATCTTTACAAGAATTAGAAACTGGAACCACGAACATTTACAAATAAAAAAGATCGATACGACCACATACTTAAATATTCATGCTAAATCTTACACGAAGTATGCTTCCAAATGAGTAGAATAGAAATTGCTACAAACAAACACAAGTCTACTACTGAATAAAAACAATTATGAAAAAGAAAATGTTTAGCCCGCCCATCTAACATTGATCAAATGAGAGAAAGAGAAAAAAGGAACCCTTGCTGTGAAAAATAGGGAGCCATTGAAAAGCACAATGTACACTGTAGAGAAATATACATGTATGAATGAGTGAGAACATACTTGGAAACTGTCACATATTTTAAAATGTGCACAAGCAAGCTGAAAAATTACACTAAATAAAAATAAAAAAAATTAAAAAGGTTGAATTTTTAAAATTATTTGTCACTTAAAATAAATTTTCTGGGGCAGAAAAATCTCATAAATCTAAAAAAAGACAAAACAGTGTATGTTTCAAAAAATAGAGTGTCCTCAGAAGAACACCAAGCAAGGCAAAAGTGCATGTACATTATCAAGTAGCTAGATTACCCCTCAAATGAACAACTAGACTGATTCATACTACCACTGGCCTCTACCTTCATTCTGTTTTTAATTGCTGCTGTTTTTACCTCAGTGATTCTAACTCAAAAATAATTTGTGAGCATTCTAGTCAAAAGATACAGAATTTCTTTTGCTCCAGAGTCATCCCTCAGATCAAAATGAATTGATTACACATACACTAAAATTTTTGCTGGGTTTCAACTTTTTTATTTAAAATTAAGAGAGAGAGATAGAGCCACATTTGGGAAAATTTCAGATACCAAAACACTACATAATACTTTTGTAAAAATGGTTCTTAAAAGATGGTACACCCTAGTACAAAACTTAGGCTCAGTGTGACTATAGACTAACAATAAACATAAACTGTTCACATGCCGAGTCCTTTAATGTATGCAACATGTGTTGTACAAGTTCTGGACTCAATTCTAAAGACTAAGTCAGTAAATCTAAACTGGAATCAGTGCACTGATTTAAAAATAAAGCTCTAAGAATGCTTGTCATCTAATATACATGCCATCATGATTTATGAAAAGAGAATATACAAGTGAAGTGATAAACTTGATACTGAGCACTTACAGACTTCTCTTGTTTTTCTTTTCCTGGTTGACCCTGGTAAAATATTAACTATTTTTAAACCAACACCTTTTCTGGAACACCCCTGAGTTTTCAGGATATCTCACCAAAACCGGTCGAATTATAAGGTTCTTATTTTTGCAACAGCAAAAGTTTTGGAAAAGATATTTCCCACATTTTTGAATTCTAAGAATAAATCAGCTGAGCATTGGATTACTTTTGTAATGCAAGTGATTTCCATTTGGTAGAGACTTATGTTTTAAATTTATAACATGAGCAACATGATGAATAAAATTTATCTTCCAAAAACTAATAAATTGCATTTTGGAAAAGGCAATGCTCAATTATTATCATATGCTGGTGTAGAAATATACCATATAATGGCACATAGGTTATGAGGATAAGATGTGCAATGCAGGTGGCATAAAATGCACTCTTCACAAGATGATTCTTACCTTCTTATGGGAGCATATGCAAAATGTTGGTTCGGGGACATTCTCGGACTCTCCAGTGGACTCCCTGTAACAGAAGTCTCAAATTAGCAATGAATAAAAGATCATGTAAAAGACATTGACGCAAATATAAGTTTTTACCAGACATGGGAGACAGGCATCTCGGCAGAGTTGGAGAGGTTGTAGAAATGAAACTTTTCCTCTGATGAACTCTGCTGCTGCGTCTTGATATGCAGAGCTCCTTCTGTACAAACATGAAGAGCACATTGAATACTCACGTACATGCAGTACAAATGAAAGTCTTCAAAATGTGAATGGACATATGAATGGACATATGAATGGACCTGAATGGAAATTCAAGTCAAAACTTACCATTGTGCTGGACAGTGAGGGTGCTGATTGACCCAGAGTCGACCCATGAATGCGGACCAAATTTGATACCTCTCCAGTGCCTGAGTTTCCACCTAAGAACAGTTAAAAATATGTATAAAATCAAAAACAAAACAAAACATGATGTAGCTATTACTCCCGCAACACAAGACAATTTCACCTTCGCAGCCCTTTCAAGAGGATGGAACAAGAGCAGGAAGTTGATATTGACACAGATATAGATCTCAACGTAATAAAAAAGATATAACTGATTGGAGAAGTAAAATAATAACAAGGTATGGAAAAGGAATAGTGTCATCTGCGTATTGTTTACAAAGTATGTACTAGAAGCTTTAGGTGGCGGTCATACAGTAAGCAATAAGGTTTAAACTTAATCACTCACCTGACAGCAATGCTGACGATGGGTCCTTGGTGTCTGAGAAGCGCCGAACACCCCTGTCATAGATCCCCACTGACGGCTTTGCCTTGCGCATGTTTACCCCTTGGCCTGTGCTGGAGGCAGTGCTCGAGTCAGCCCCAGACTCGCTAAGGTGCCTAGTTTTACTGGGCCTACTGGTTGCTTGCTCCATATCGCACCTGGGTGACACCCGAGGTCGCGAAATAGTGCAATACAAACCAGGAAAACGCCCGATCACGAATTAACTGATTCGAGCATTCTAAATAACTGGGTCACCAACAACACGACAAGACTGTTGCGTTCGAGCGAGAACAGGGAGCTTCAATAGTGTCTGTTTGATCCTTGCGCATTTTGGTTTATTTTTGCACTCACTAAGAAGCGGCTGAGTTAAAGATCAACAAAAAGTAAACGTCTAATCTTATCTACCATCCTTCAAGCGGCCATCTTGACACTAAACAAATTTACTGACTTCTAATTTGTACGTCTGTTCTCAAAGGCTGTGATATTAGTTCGCGGTTCGCGGCCAGAACTTAAATCTCCTATATTTGAACGATTCTAAGGCAGATATCTTAATCGTAAGCAACAAATAGATGAGCTTTGTGATTCCCTGTCATCGGGAAGTGCTCCTGTGACGGTGAGGGGTAGAAAGATCGGCTAACCTTTCGGAAGAAAGGTCCTTTGGCCAAAACCATAGAGTAAGAAAATAAGAAGTTGGATGTGGTGACGTAAGGACATTCCTCGTCCCTTCCCTCCCCAGTCCACCTCCTTCTCTGGCACACACTTTGGGGTCCACCAAGCAAAACAAACAACATAACCTTCCAAATTAAACTCTTAGTCAGTCGCGTTATTTACGGAAGCACCACTTTCAAAACTCGACACGCAAACAGGCCCTTTTCACTTGGAGAGCGATCTCCCGAAAGTCCCGGCAGCAACATGCCGGACTCCGCGTTGCGAGAGCTGATGAGGGGTTCAATGGAAACACTGGTAGGAGATAGCTGCTTCCAGGCCGATTACCTATTCTGAACACTTTACCTTTACATTCAAAACTAATACCATGTCCATTTTGTTGTTACCCTATTGCTGTTTGCTCAACGATAGTCATCACTGGACTTCCCTCTCTATGATCAGTGCGCATAATGTGACTGAATGTGAGTCGTGGAAGTAATAATTTATTCTTTAATTTATTAGCACTTCAAAGTAAATTTCAAAAGCTGCAGTAAATAGGTGATAATACGCCCTCTTTTTTTTAAATCTTGTACACCACACATTTTGTCTTAACTTCTCTTGCGAGTAATGCAGTGACACTGTTTCACACACATGATGAAGCCATCAAGCGATCATCACCTACTCCACTACTTGACTCTCTAGAAGATCACAATAGAGCCTTTACCAATCTGAAAATTTGCTTCCTTCCTGCGCTAATTTTAATTATTGTCAGGACGCTGCTCCTGATTGGTTACGATTTCAATTTTTAGTATGTTTCAAGTAAGTTAGTAAGTCAAGATGTTCAAGGAATTCTGCATCAAAATCTTAAATCTTTGGTGAATTAAAAAAAAATAAAAAAAAAAAAAAATTCATGAGTGGAAACGATCAGAAACAGCATATTATGAGTTCTGTATCATGGAAAATTTACATTTTTTATATATGTTACTATGTTGTTACATAACTTAATTGATTCATCTGGTTTTTAAGGAAAAATTTAATGGCAAGCTTCTACTCAAAGTATGCAAGAGAATGACATCTGCATTTTCAAGTAAATATCTAGCTGCTTTGCCAGCAAAAGAGGAGAGAACCTGTACATCAACCAGCGACGTGCGCGCGCTATCCCGAGGTGTGGTTGGAACGAGGGAAGACCACGGGCGTGCAAACTGGTACCCGCAGTGCTATCGAAACACTGTCTGTAGAATGTTGAGTTGCCGGGTGTTCATCGGAACTCGGAACTGCGTCGATATCGATACCATGCTTAATTTTAAAGTGGAAGGGCCGGAATGCATCGGGTGTTCGGCTCAACCGTGTTGCCTTTCCTGATTTCAGAAACTGCTGAAAACTGCGCCGTCGTTGATTGATGCAGTCCACGTCGTTCTGGGGAACGAGTCTTGCGACCTAGACTCGGCCGTGTCTGCGCTATGTTTAGCGTTGATACTTAACAGCTCAAGCAAGGTTGTTTTGCCGGTCCTCAACATCGAACGAGAAGCTTTCCCTCTCAAAACCGAGGTTAATGTCTTATTTAAGGAAGCTAACTTGGATGTACAGGCGTTGATCTTCAGGTGAGAGCCATTACAGCCATTACGCTACGTACGTGAATTAAAGGAAGCTTACGTGTAGGCGATATCTTACAAGTGGTCCTTTGGGGGAGGGATTGAATCGCAGCCACGACCTTTACATTACGATTAGACGCTGAGCCAATGGTACTCACGGGACAGTTGGCACTCCACTTTATCCAAAACAAGTGTTTCCGCCCGGGATCGAACCGGGGACCTTGTGCGTGTGAAGCACACGTGATAACCACTACACTACGGAAACTGCATAGTTCCTCGTGTCGCAGAGATGACATCGACCTGGCGGCGCTACACCGCAGCGGCCTGTTGCGGCTCGTCCTGGTGGACCATCACGTGTTGCCCGAGAAGGACCGCGAGCTGTTCGACAGCCTGGTGGCAGTGCTGGACCACCGGCCACTGGACTCCAGCCAGGGCTTCCCCGCCGGCTGCGACGTGGACGTCCGCCCTGTGGGCTCCTGCGCCTCGCTCGTCGGCGAGCGTATCCTGGACGCGGCGCCACACCTCCTTGTCGACCGTCAGGTCGCCGATCTCATCAGGGGTACGTACAGGGCCTGTAACGGAAACAGAATTCTTGAAAATTTCATGCAGGGAAGCCCCAGCTAAAACACAGAGATTTGTTTCGAAACGGGAAACAAGAGTAGCTTGATTCAGATTTGAAATCATGTCAACATTAAAAAGTCGAGGTGGGACTCAAATTGTGTCTGTAAATAAGACATCTTTTTTCTTAAATAGAGTTATCACCATAAGAATAATGAATTCGAATTAGGAAGCGCGGCTTTTGAATACGTGAGTCATTGTGAGTTTGTCTCTCTCCAGGTTGCATCCTCCTGGACACGGCGTGCTTCTCACCGCAGGCGGACCGCACCGCCCCGCTGGACGTCACCGTCGTGGCGGCCTGCGAGGAGCGCGCGCACATCACTGAAAGCCGCGCCGACACCTTCGAGCGAATCGTCTCCGCGCGCAAAGACATCTCGTCCTTGACGTCATTCCAGATCCTGCACAAGGACATGAAGGTGGTGCGGGGGCTTCCTATCCCGGGGATGCCGATACTGCTGAGGGTGCGTCAGTCTGAACCTTATTCGTTCGTCCTGGACCCTTCACGAAATGCGAGAGTTTGATCCTTATCATCAATTCACAGGATTTTTTAGAACGCCCAGATGCAGCCACGTCACTTTCTGAATTTTGCACAAAGCACAAATCCGATGTCGCCGTCGTGGTAGGGATGAGTTTTCAGGGTGACAACTTGCGGAGGGATCTAGCAATATATTCTAGGGGAGAAAACAAACTTGCAAAAATGGTGAGTGGAAAACAAGAATTATATTTTAATCTTACTTTTCGAATGAAAAGAAAAGTTTGCTTGGTATCGGTATTTCTAAATATTTCGTTTTTTCTTTTGTTGCAGTTGATGGAGACCTTACTACAAGACGAAAATTTGCAACTCACCCAAATACCATGTGAAGCAGAGGGGATCACTTTATTTGAACAGAAGAATATGAAACAATCACGGAAGCAACTTGTACCTATCGTTCAAAAAGTACTAGCAAGAAGTGACCTAACTTCGTAGTATACAACACTAGCCTTTACTGTTAAACCGAATGAATGGGAATGGAAGAGACGAAGGACAAGGATAGCCGGCGATACTCCGTGCTCCAAAGAAGTAGCGTTTTGTTGTACTGCCGATAGATGGCGCTAGCTTACTCTTAGCGCTTCTCGAGGATACTGGCTGTTAGCTCACGTCTCGCGAATCAGAGATCAGCGGTGCATCTCGATGTCGCAGAGCTCTCTGCCGCTCCCTGCGCATTTCGATCTCCACTGTGCCAGATAATTCATTAAATAACTTCCACCTCCAACTATTGATTTCTTGAGGTACTGACCTCGTCCCATTTCCACCTATCCTCCACCTTGAGTCGTTAATTGATTGTACGGAAAACTTTTCAAGGACTGGACTTAAGAGCAGTGCCTGTTATAAACTTCGTGGCCTGCACCTACGCCTGTGTATTAGTTCTGATAAGATAAGAATCTAAGGTGCTCGCTGTACTTCTTTTCATGTCTGTCAGGGAATGACCAGGAATGTCTGCTCTCTATCTTTCCTTTCTAAAGCTATGTGCCCGCGAAAGGACAAATTCGTAGTAAAACTACCAATAATAGAATAGACTCAGGTTTACTCCTCTATGATAGACATATCATTATTCAATGCGTTTATTTGAATTATGGAATATGCGAACTCATGCTGTAGTGATGCGGATTCGATTAGTCTCATGAATACTACATCCTTCAGTTGCATAACGATCTCAGAAACGCAGTGACGAATAATGATCATCGCTGGGAAACCCAATCGTAGTGACATGCTCATGCTCGCACACTCCGTTGTACCAGTCCAGTCATGCAGTGCAGGCTGTCCACTAGCACATTGAGAACTCCCGGGCAGGCAGGCAACCCAACGCACCCGGCAGTGCGACGGGCGGCAAGCTGGCTGGCAGACGTGGAGGACCTTTCATAAAGCACATTCGAGAAAACGCGTGCGAGCTCGGCCACTAACAGGCTCACATCTGTCATTTTTTTAAATCAGATTTTTCAACAGTAGAATTTAACTCCACAAGGAAGTTGAAGGGTGTTATGAACTCCACCATCTTCTCCGGACACCGCCTTCTTTCATCCGGGCCTTACCTGACTTCACTCTTCAGAAAGGTGACTACCAACGTCATACCTCTCGGTTGCTGCTTCTCGCGCTACTCATTTGTTCCGCGTAGGGAAATCTGGCAATATCTCCATGTTGAATATGGAGAAATATTGAAGATCTGTCTTTGCTGATGGTGCATTAACGGTTTAACTGAACAGTAGTTCAACATTCTGGTTCTGATGTTCTGACGGATGTGAAATGTATCCAGAACATTTCCGCGAGCCCAGCAGTCGCTGAGATATGAACGTGTTCCGTACTGGCTGGGCGAGCGGACACTGTTGGACACCGCGCCTAACCTACCCGACGGCTCTCCCGGTTAGCCCGCCCAGCCAGGCCCGTGCAGCGCCCGGCCCCCGTCCCGGCCTGGTCCCAGACCCTGCTACTGCCGCTGTTGCCAAAACGTTCGCGACTGCCTCCGCGACTGCCGCGACCGCCGCCGCTACCGGCCCGTCTGGTCGCGACCACCTCCACTGCCAACTTATTTGCTTCGTCTGACCGTTGAAGGTTACTGTTTTCGGCACAGCCAGCCGCGGCACGCCAAGCGGCGACCACACACTTCCTCTCCTTTCTCTCTCTCTCTTCTTCCCTCTGCCCTCTATGCGACCCTGCTCTTTCTCACTCGCTGATTATCTCATTTATCTTTCCCCCTTCTTATTATTCTCAACGCTCTTTCTGCATGCGACTTCGCGCACAGACTACATCAGTTGGCAACGGTGTTGGGTGAGATCAGGATTGTCTCGCTCGTCTGGAAGTATGGCCACGATTCGCGAGTACGCGCTCGCTCTTCTTAAAATCGCGGGGGGGGGGGGGGGGGGGGGCAATTAAATGCTAGTTACACAACCAGACGGGCACCTAGTCACGTACAGGAGCAGCTAGCCGATGATACTGTACTTCGAGATGTTTGCTCGGCACGCAAACCCGCCCGCGTCAGATTAGACATTCTCCATGTTCGTTCTCGCCTACTTTTTGCTTTGCATTTCATACCGCGCGAAGACTGAGAAGCGTGAGACGTATCGACCTGACGCAGCCCGCGGTATCAGTCGCAGAGGGTCACGCCTTCACAGTATGACTGTTTTTTATTTCCTCCCCAAAAGGAGTAGAATATTAAACGAAATAAAAAAGTGTATGTCTCCCGACGAAGCGCGAGAGGAGGAGGGGGGAGGGGGCGCACCAGGGTGCGTAAGGGTGAACAGGACAGCATCGCGTGACCTTGGGATGTGTTGAGCAGACATTCAATTCCGCGCGTGACAGGTGCATGACATCCCCTCGCCCGTCCGCAAGAAAACATTCTTCGGAAAATGCGAGGGGAGCAGGCGGACATTAATTCCATTTTTTCGGCGCGGTAGCTTAATTACTGTTCGCGTTCTCTAGGTCAGAGGCTGGGTCTGAGAATCCTAGGTACAGATATAGGGCACTTCAAAGAAGCCTGAACCGGAAGTATCACAGGGTGTCTAGCGAATTCCTCGACAAAAATTCCCTGATATTTCCATGATTTCCAGAGCGAATTTTGAATAAAT
>CABIKL010000371.1:0-23674 GCA_902196195.1 Aptinothrips rufus
CTCTCTCTCTCTCTCTCTCTCTCTCTCTCTCTCTCTCTCTCTCTCTCTCTCTCTCTCTTTCTCTCTCTCTCTCCCCCCCTCTCTCTCCCCCCTCTCTCTCCCCCTCTCCCCCTCTCCCTTCGTCATGGAAAGGAATTTTTACTCTCTTATTTACAAGTTCGAGCACGAATTCGAACATACTTTCAAGTTACTTCGACATTAGCTATCTTGCAGAGTTGAGGGTTGTCGATCTCACTGGGTTTGATAACATTTGTCTATATTTTCTTTGTGCACGTGCGAGAATATGAGAAAGTTGTTGCGTGTCTTTAGTCTCTCTGGGGGAAGTGATCTCGCTGCTACACTCTCGGTCGCATCTCTATCTCTGGTGAGGGCCATACACGGGAGGTGACTTCCATGAGCTCCATGTCATTAACTTCATGTCATCAGGTCGAGCTCCTATCCTGCCTTTGGCCTGATTCACCTCTCAGTGGCGACCTGGAGGTGCCTCAGAGATGGGAGGGACCCGCTATAATAGAACATCTGCCACCCGCGACTCTGCATCTCCCCCCCCCCCCCCCCCCCCCCCCCTTCCCCCTGCTTTGCCCTCGCCCTTCTGGCTGACTGTTTCCACCTTCTTTCCTTGCTTCTGTCCCAGTCTGAACATTCCTAATTGCTGGGAGAGCACATCTGCAGACCAAAGTTCTACTTCCTGATGGAAAGTTTCAGAGCGAGCTCCGTAAAATTATTTATAAAATAGTGGCGTCTTCATCTCCTCGCCGTAAGGCACACTAAATGCGACTAAAAAACGACACTGCCTACTCCAGCCGTTCCCAACCCAAATCGCTTCGCGACCCCGAAATGGCCCTCGAAAATTTTCGCGACCCCAAACTTCACTTTGAGAGAATGTTCGCGACCCCACGCGACCCCAAGATTTTTTTTTTCAAAAGTCAAAGACCTGACTATTTATCTATATAAAACACATATCCGGCGACCCCAGGCCCCTCACCGCGACCCCAATTTTTTTTTCTCGCGACCCCAGGGTTGGGAACCGCTGGCCTACTCCGTGAAAAGATCTTACCATCAATCAAAATATTCTCGCACGCTCCGAGCTTCGAATGCCTGAATATGTGAGTAATTGATGTTGAGATGCGACATACCTAGGTGTTGATATTTCGGAGATCGACAGCGATGCAGAGACTGCTGCATACTCCACCTGGAGGATTCTCTTTTGACTTAAATACTTCTTTGGTAAGCTCTACTTGCGGCCTACGCATTAGAAGGAGTGAGCGGGTCGTGCGTCTGTTCAGTTCCAAGTCCCTAGCGACGCCCGACAGAACGCCGCGGTGGTCGCAGGTGGCACGTCGAAGTGGGCCGCTCTGAACATACAGCACCGTACCGTATTGTGTCCAGCCGGGCTTAATGACTGGGATGTATCGCTAAACTCCCCGCCGCTACGACCGACAGACAGATAGACAGACAGACAGGGCGCTAGTGCGGGAGGATGTAACGACCCGCAGGACCTCACAAGATGACGCTCGAGACAAAACACCCGTCGAGACTTCACCGCATCGGCCTGACAAGAGCGTGACTGAGGACTTTGGAGAATGCAGGTTCTGGAGAACTCCCTTGTAAAAATATTAAATTTACAGTAACATTATCTCATACCCTCGTTAAATATAATATGATTGTTTTCTACACTTAACATACGAAATACTTTCAGACTAAATCAAGGACTCAATTCATTCTAAATTTCTGAATAGTTTAGAATAATTTAGCAATTTAGTCCAAATTGAGAATACATTTGGAGCCAGTTAAATTTAAAACAAATTTACGGTACAGTTAATGTGGGAGGAATCAGGACGATAAAACGTAAATTTAACATTTCGACAAGTGCTTTAAGTTCTATAGAACTACAGACCTGGAAAACTGAAACCGGAAGAACTGCGCGTCCTGGAGAGCAGACGCTCCACCTGGAGATCTGGAGGTCCAGGAGAGCTTCTGGAGTCCATCGGCTGGACGATACTGAATTCTGTCCGTGCGTAACGTGCCGGAGCAGGATACAGGATAGAAGATACAGTTATGATGCCAATGGCACCAGCAGGCCGTCGAGTTTCCTCCGGGCAAAAAGCTCCGGGGATTGGTCGGTTCCGGATCAAAACTGAACGGCTCCAGAATGAAACTGATGAAAAAGTGAGTGTCGCTAACCATTGATCCGCTCCCTCAACGATTATATCCGCCGAAAGTACGTAAGATACAGGCACTAACGTTGGCTAAAAATATGACGTCACTGTGCAGGTGTTTCTCAAAACGTGTGACGGTCTCAACATGCTCATGCTCAACTGGTTGAGGTTCCCGAACCTATCCTCGAGACATTGCTGCATGGCTGCAGGTCGGCTAGGACTGCATAATGGGCACGCGTTAGAGCCGCGCAGATAACGGATGCGAGCATTTGTGCCTCTCAGCGTGCCATCATCGCGCGTCGAAGTACAGCCCGTTTACGACGCGTGAGCGGTACTTTTACTCGTGTTCAGGAACACTATACAGTCCTGTATGTACGCGCACACACTACGTACCGACAGCAATGCTCGTTTAGACTTGTGTTCCAAAGAAGGCACCGCAAGCACAAGCACGCCCCCTAGTGAATGACAGATAACAGTAATACGATATTACAGTTCAAGACAAGAGAGTAGGTCAAATTGCAATAGACAAGAGAGTGTTGACGTTCGTTTTAAAGAGATTTACAACAAAATTACAATCTTGAATCGTGAACTATTTTCACGATCGCATGTAAGGCGTTATTTTACTCACCCCGTTTAGCTCAGCCTTTGTGGAAGGCGCATAAGTGATTTTCTCTGCATTTTTGAGCACAGTACGATTCCTACCGAAGTGTACAGCTCTTTTTGTTGCAGAACGTTTTTGCAGTCTTTTTCAAGACAGTTTTCTTTTGTCGAGGCTGCCGTTGGTTTATAGATACATACCAACAACAGATATGATTAGATTTTCTTTCGTAATGTATTCATATTCATTAGGAGATCGGTTTTTACCTTAAACAAGGCGACAGCTGATGTTGTTCATTTGTTTGGTTCTCGTCTGACCGAAGTGAGTGGTGAGAGCTGACGCTGTTCATTTGTTTGGTTCTCGTCTGACCGAAGTGTTCCTCCTGTTGCAGAGGCGCAGCGCGGCGACCATGAGACTGCTGCCGCTGCTGGCCGCCCTGTGCTGCCTGCTCCAGGCGAGCCAGGCGCGTCCGCAGCGGCAAGCACCCGGACCCCACCTGCACCCCAACGCACAGCTATCAGGTGAGTGACACCGACAGAAAAGATGAAAATGTACAAAATAATAGGAACTGAGCGGTTATGACAATCAGAATTATTAGCTGCCGGCTGACCAGCCCTGCCCCGCTGCGCTGCTGCGCGGCCTGGCGTGCTGGCGACAAGCCGCTTTGATGTTCTGGTTCGTTTGCTAAGGAGGAGATCCACCATGTTTGGGATGGGAGGGATGGGCTATCGTCCCCGCACTGCCCGGCCCGGCCCGGCCCGGCCGCTTCCCGGGAGGCGCAGTCAATTGCGAACCATCGGCGCGGAACATTACGCAGTTTTTCAACTGTCATAACCATTTAGAGATACTACGTGAGAAAGTCTTGAGGGATGCACAGCGCAGTTCAAGATCCCGAAGCGTAGTGACAGATTCCAAGTACTATAACAGGGCCAGATCACTGTTGTTCAACACAACTAATAAAAAAATTCTTTATCGGCCGAATACATCATTTTGTGAGAAATTTAATCTCTGGAAGCAGCACACTCTCGTAAATTTACAGTTAATGTACCGTCAATTTAGAATAAATCTATTTCAGATAGTTAAATTTACCAAATATTTACGGTAAATTTAAATTAGATATGAGCTAAACTTAACATAAATTTATACAACTTTTCCTTTGGTAGTTCTGCCAAGTTATGCATCAAAAAGTACATGACCCTCTGGTGTCTTACGTAATTAATGGACAACCCCTAACGAGGTACTCTCTGTGTTGCAGGCGCCGCAGCCAACTCCATGGCCCCGCTCACGAGCGAGTGGCGGGACGAGTCTGTGCGCCGGCTGTCGTCGGGAATGTCATCGGGGCCGGCGGGCGACCAGACCGAGGAGGTCGCCCTGTCTCAGTCGCCGTACGCCTGGAAGCCGCTGGTCTCCGAGGGTCGCAGGGAGCGAGACGCCGGCCGCACTAGCAGGTACCCTCCCTCCCCCTCCCCCTCGAGCCCCCCGCAGGGCGCCAGCCGGAAGCTAACTTCCGAACCCCACCCCGAGTCAGTAGGTAGCGGGCGTAGGCTGCTAGCAGGTAGACAGGAGCCCTCCGACCGCCCTGGCCCGGTGGGGCGTGTCCCGGGGCGCAGGCTGCTCCAGGATCACTCCCTCCCGGTCCAGGACGACGGCTGGGTGCTGGTTTCAGTAGGCTCCACGTCAAGTGACCGTAGGCCCAATAACTCAACTTCCGTCGACTCCAAGTCCAACGACACGTCGGCGTCGGCCCGCGAGCTGATGGCGGGTCAGGTGCAGGACCCCGATCAGCAGGTGCTGTCCTCCATCCGGGCCATCTCCACAGCGCTCCTCGAACACCCGCAGACACCCCTCCACTTCGCCACCCTGCCCTACTCCCCCGCCCCCACCCCCACCCCCGACCCCAGCCAGGCGGCACCGAGTGACAAGACCTTCCAGGTGGACGACCACACGGCCCTGAGTAAGGACGACTCCCTGGACGGCCGCCGGCTGTCCGGGGGCCTGAGGTCGACCCCCACCCCTCAGAGGCAGCAGCAGGAAGAGGAGGACGCGTGGTTGCCAGTGTCCCTGGCGGTGCCCACCAAGAAACCCGGCAAGCCGGCCAAGAACAGCCAGCCGTCCAGGGTGACGTCGGACGTTCTCGCCCAGTTCCTGGCGGGGCAGCAGAACAACAGCTCCTCACCAGCCCCGGAGAGCACGTCGCCCGCACCCAAGACGCACCACCACTACTCCAGCACGTACCGGCCGTCCGAGCACTATGTGGCGTCCTCCTCCGTGCGCCCGCCTCACCGCCCCACCCACTCGCCGCCCCCACGGCCGCCCCCCAGGCCCGCCCCCTACCCCGCCCACAGGCCTCCCCTGCCTACCTCGACGGCCTCCCCACCACCCGGCAAGCACCCCAGCCACTTCACCTTCACCGCCACCATCGGGCCGACCAGGGACAAGCCGCCACTGGAGGCGCAGGGCAGCGTGCACTACCAGCACTACCACGAGAAGCCCTCCCAGGGCGTGGTGTCCGTCATCAAGAGGCCCGTCACCATGCACCACAACTCGTGGGGAGTGGGCACGCCCAAGCCGAGCCCCATCGTCGTCAACAACTACAACGACCCGGCCTGGTACCCGAGGCCGCCGGCTCCACCGCCACCCAAACCGCAGATCATCATCATCGAGGACAAGATCCCCGAGCACCAGATGACGAGTCCCCGGCCCAGCAACCAGCAGACCAGCAGCAAGCCAGACTCCAACGTGAAGTGTCCCAACATCGTCATCACGGCGTCCAGCCTGTCAGAGAACCACAACCTGGTGAACAAGGAGGGCTGCTCCGAGCTGAACATCGTGATCCAGTCCTCGGCCGCCAACTTGAACCAGGCGCCTAGCGTGCAGAGCGACCCCATCCTGGTGTCCGCCGAGCCCCTACCGCCCCCGCCTCCCAACCCAATGCGCCCCGCCGTCCCCACCCCCACCCAGATCGTCATCACCAGGCCCAAGCCCACGGCGCCGTCAGCGCCCGCGGTGCAGGCCGACCCCGCGGCCGGGGCGGGGGCCGACTCGACGTCCACGGCCGTGCGGCCGACCAACCAGCAGGGCTTCTGGGGCAGCCTCTTCAACGGCAGCGCGACGCGCTTCGGCATCAGCTTCTGGTCCGGCGTGCTGCTGGCGCCCGTCATCGTGCTCATGGCCGTGGGGACGCTGCTCACACCCTGGCTCGTGCCGTACATCCTGTCGCGACGCTCCGACGGCTACCGCTCCCTGCGACTGCCCCAGCCCCGGCACCGCGCCTGGGAGCGCGCCGCCCTGCGCGACGCGATGCTCGAGGACGCCCAGCGCCGCGCGCGCTCCGCGGCCCGCTCCGGAGCAGCGCGGTGCAGGGCCGCCTGGCGCCGCCGCCATCGCAGGACTCTCCTCGACGACACCGTCTGGTGGGACGAGGGCCAGCCGCCCGGAGAGTAGCCCCCTTCGACGCATCCGGTCAGCAAGGGCGTATCTGCCAGAGGCTAATCCATAAAGAACTTGATCCAATTTTGAAGAATTTTACACTCCAGCATCTTTCCCTCATGCGATCATAAAGTTGTCCCATTCCCTCTTTCATAGGCGATTTCTGATTTAAAATGTCCTCATTTCCAGGAGGCCTCATTGGATAATTTCTGTTTCGTACTTATTTTCATTTCTGATTTCTGATTTGGTACTTTTGATTTATCTGTTTTTTACTTCTGGTTTCTTGCTAAAATGAGAAATGAGAAATAATGATTCCGAAATTAAGGAATCTCAAATCAGAGGTGCGCGCACAGACATCAGAAATCTTCTGATAAGAGAGTCTAATACGGGATGTTATGCTTATATTTACTCAGGTGATACTCTTGATATTCAGTACGGTGTACATAGTACGTGAAGACCCACACGTCTTCATCGAGGCGTACCTACACGGACAAGGGACGCGTTTCGGACGGTTTCGGCAAAACCCGAGGCGCGAGAGGCCGACGTTACCACTGGATCGCCTCTTCTATCCGTGATGGTTGAAAGGTGTCACCCTCGAGTCCTCGCAGTGCCATTAGGGGCGATGCATTGTTATTTACTTACCTTACACTCCATTTATCTTGACCTTTCATAGGTTCCTCAGCGGTAATACGTTGGTCCAGATTGTTCGGACTCGATCTCTTTGAACTCTTGAACGCCGCGTTGCGACATAATAAAACTCGGTTGATATAAGTTAATATTAGTTCGATCGGACTTGCTGTTTATGAAAAACTAATTTAAGAAAAACAAGGAGCAGCCTACGCCCCGAAAACAAAGTGAAGCTATGCTATTTTGATTTTTGGTTTAGTTTACCATTTTGTAGATAATCTGATGGTCACGTGTTTTGTTTTAGCTATAGTGTACAGGATGCGAATCTAGTAGAAATGAATTAAATTACTTTGGTGTATTGTCTTTTTTAGAGGTAGATTTTATAAGTGGAATAGCAGAATATTTCCAGTTGTCTTTTAAATATTTGACAAACTTATTTCTTCCTCATATGTGACCCTTATTCCTATTTACTTATGTATTTGTTTATTTATTCATTTATCTACTTATTTGTTTTTTTTTATTTACCGTGCAGAGTTTTGGAATGAATGTGCTTTAGAGGCGATTCTTTCATTTAATAGAAGGAATAGGAATGTATCAACGGGTAAGAATGTATTGGAAAAGTTTCAATAAACGTCGTCGAACTCGACATTTTTGTATCCTTACTAAATGAACTTTACTGACATGTACTTCACTGTAATAAACAAGAGAAGGTAAACGACAACTACTGACATGACATACAAAAAGCATTTTATCAACCGGCTCGGTGAGTAACAGAGATTCTTCCACAGCACTTTCAATATTAAGTAGATTATTGCGCAGCGTCTGCCTCTTACTGTAAAAAGATTAAACGATCGACACGATGTCGTTACGATTATTTGCTTTCAAGGAAATCTTTAAGAACGTCACTTATCAGACGTTCGGACAAAAGATCAGTTTTAATTTGAAATAATTTTTTTTATGTCATTTGCAAATTTCTGAGTCGACGCAGATTGCCAATAATTTTGTCTGAGATGATAACATATCACCCGTAGATTTAGATTTGGAACCAATGCAGTCTTATCAAATGTTAATTCTTCCACTGTATAATCGCTCATTCTCTTTTCACGCGCTTCACCCTCTTGATATTCGCACTATGTGTTAAAAACCCAGTCACTTTAAAACTTCTGAAATGACGAAAAGAACACTGTAAAAAGAATACCAGTTTTGGTGAGCCCTTCCCGACGAACAGGGAAGAAGTAACACCAGTTTCGGAATTTTTTTGGGGGGAGAGCTATAGGAAAATGATGAGAACACTCTGAAGTGCATTTCCACGCAGTTCTCAAATTCAGTCCCCAAATTTCCGAAACTACTGGTGTTACTTCAGCCATGTTTCTAAGGGAGGACTCCGAAGACTGTTATTAGTTTTCTTTTACAGTGCAAGCCTGCCCGCCCTAACGCGTTTCTTTGGCTCCTCCAGGGACGAGCAGCAGCCCGCCGAGCCGCTCCCTTCAGCAGAGGCGCTCGCCGGGGAGGGCCAGTCGGAGCCGGTGACGGCGCCGTCCGCCCTGTCCTCGCCGTCGGCGCCCTCCTCGCCCTCCGGCCCCTCCTCGCCGTCCTCGCCCTCCGCGCCCTCCGGCCCCTCCTCGCCCGCCTACCCCTCCGCGCCCACCTCGCCCACCGGGGCGTCCCCCATCGGCGAGTCGCTCAAGGAGGTCGCCAGCCAGTTGATGGAGGCGACCAGCGCTCCGGCCGTCGCCAAGCCCGACGAGGCCGTGCTGCAGGACGTCCGTACGCCGCCCATCGTCAAGGCCGCCGTCGACAGCAAGCCCATCAAGGTGAGCGAACTCCGGGCTGCATCGGAAGGGTCCCGCTACTACAGAATTAGAAGAAGAATCTAAAACACAAATCAAATTAGATGTCATAATTCATCTGCTGGGTTAATATTATATTCAAGCAATGCCCATCTTTATTTACTTTAGTATGTAACGTTCCCTTTACCTTTGCAGTTTGAACCTTGATAAACCGCCCTCTTTCATTTTAACAGGCGCAGGACCTTCGTAAGCCAGATGTTCCCAAGCCCGTGACGGTGTCAGCCATCGTCTCCACGGAGCAGGATGACGACCACGTTGGCTTCCAGGGCGTGGCGGAGCCCGTGGTGCTGCCCGACGAAACCCTGCCGCACGCCCTCCCCCAGACTCTGCCGCAGACCGAGCCGCCGCTCCGCTCCCAGCAGACCGCAGCCCCGCAGCCAGCCACGCACCCCGCCCCGCACACCGCCCCACACCCCGCCCCGCACCCCGCCCCGCACCCCGCCCCGCACCCCGCCCCGCACCCCGCCCCGCACCAAGCCCCGCACCAAGCCCCGCACAATGCCGTGCCCTTCAAGCCCTCGTCCCAGCACGCGCAGCAGAATCATCACACAGCCCCTCTCCACTCCGCGCCCCAGCATTCCCCGCACATGGCGGCCACCCTGCACGCCCCGCACCCTGCCCCGCACCCCGCCCCGCACCCCGCGCCCCAGGCCGAGCTGAAGAAGGCGAGCAACACCAGCACCTCCGCGATGACGACCGCCGAGCCGCAGCCCAGCACCACCTCCTCGGACAGGATCTCGACGTGGATCCTGCTGAGTGGCACCCACAGCTCCGTCACCACGCCGTCCAGCCTCAAGAAGCGCCCCGCGAGCTCTCCTGCTGTCGCGGCCGCGCCCGCCAAGGAGGACGCCGTCCCCGCAGCGCCCAAGCTGCCCTCCGGTGCAGCGCACAAGCCAGCCCAGCAGCAGCGGCCGCACCCCGGCGTCCGCAAGCCCGCGCCGTCACAGCGACTCCCCGGCAGGAAGCCCAGCCCCACCACGACGACCACCACAGCAGCGCCCTCGTCCACCTCCCCCGCCCCCACGTCCCCGTCAACCCCAGAGTACGTCAAGATCTCCGAGACCGTGGTGAGCGCCGCCCCGCACAAGGACAAGCCCGCCGCGGAGAACAAGAAGCCCGCTCGGCCCGCCGTGCACACCGAGACCAAGCAGGCGGCGAAGAGGCCCGTCCAGGAGAAGACCAAGGTGTCCGCCGCGAGCATGCCGTTCAGCCCCGCCATCTCCTTCCGCAGGAAGCCGGTGCAGGGCCAGCCAATCCAGGCGCTGCCCGAGCAGCAGAAGGTCGCCAGACCCTCGGCCGCCGCTCTCAAGGCCACCACCACGACGACGACCCCGGCCCCGAGCACCACGACCACCGCCCCCGAGGAGCTGACCACCTTGCCGCCCACGCAGACCGAGGTCGCCACCACTGACGCCGACCTGGGGGCCGTCACTACGTCGCTGCCGCCTGTCACCACCAAGAAACCGAAGCGCGCCGGCAGCTCATCGTCCAAGAAAAAGAAGAAGAAGAAGAACAAGACCAGGAGGCGGCGCCCGACAAAGAAGACCTCAGGCTCCGCCGCCTCCTCGACGGTGGCGCCCGAGAGCAAGATCGGCCAGGAAGGCAACGGCACCAAGGTGGGCCAGAACGGCATCTCGACCAAGATCTACAACTACCTGGCCAGGGAGGTGATGCCCTCCGTGAGCGTGGGTATCATTGGGCTGGTAGTGACGGCCGGCATAGCTGGGCTCTTCCTCTACCCCTTCGGCGGCGGCATCGCGGCGCGCAGGTAAGAAACCCCTTCTACTTCCTGACATTTATTTAGTTCTGCTCGTGTCTGTCTGTTTTAATCTGCACTGTCTGACCTATGGTACTGCGCTAGGGTCTGATTCTGATACCCACCCGAGTAGGCTGATTTGCGATTGGTCCTTTGGAATTTTGAACAAAAACCAACAACAGTACGTGCGAAAATTTATTTCGGAGCATGACACAAGCAGCCGGTAGAAAAATAAGGAATGCTACTAAGTTTTAATAGAATTTTTTAAAATTGAATTTCTCTGAAAACAGAGATTGAAACTACCTCATTTTACGGCAGCAATTGCTACGCTCATAGTTCCTTTCTACCAAATCGCACATTTACGAAGAAATTTCAACTGTCACAATGTAATAACAAATCCGTTTTCATTACGATGAAAGATGTTAGTAATACAAAAGTTTTCATATATATAATACGAACGCGACTTTTGTAGGCTCTTTATGACGGTTGGGAATAATGTGTGAACAACCTACTGAATTCCTTAGTAAGGAAGTAAGAGTGTGCCCAGTACCCGTACCCAGTGCCTGCTGCTCAGTACTCAGTACACAGCACCCAGTACCAGTACCTGCTACCAGTACCGTGCCCTAACCAGCCGCCCTTGTGCCCCGCAGGACCTACGACACGGCGGTGCAGCAGCGACACCCCGGCGAGCACATGTACCACTACGAGAGCTACGCGGACCAGCAGGGCGACGGCTCCAAGCCCGAGGAGGAGGTCCTCGGCCAGGTGTTCTCCGGGATGCAGCAGGCCGCCGACACGCGCTACTCGCCCTCCATCTACGGTGGCGGTGACTCCGGCCCGCCAGACGCACAGTACCCTGACTCGTACAGCAGGTTGGTACCAACGCGCTGCACTTCCGACCAAGGAAGAATGAAAGGGTCATTCATCAGCCGACCTTAAAGTATGTGACGGGTTGGGTCGGTTGCAAATCTCTCATGGTGAATAAAAGCATAGCGCCAGTGCCAACAATCAACTCGTAATATCCATATCTGCATCAGTACTGGTTATATTGTCTGATATTGACGTCGTGGGTTCAATTTCCAATCAGAAATGTCACCAAAAATGAAGTCGTACAAATATCGAAACGACGTCAATTTGCTGATTTCTGTATCTTTTCTACAACGTCTCGACTGGGAAGAGCAGCTGCAGGAGGATGTTTACTGTCTGAGCCAGGCCTTTAGTTTGCCAACCTGATCCTACTGGCCACTGAAAGCAATCTCGACAGACTCTGAATATTTTGCGGACTAACATTTTTTCTGACGAACACGATTTTTCAACACAAGTACTCACTGCATAGGACGGAATATTAAAATAAGGACTTAATGTTCTCAGGTATGACAACAGCGGCAAGGGCAGCAGCTACAGTCGGCCCACTTCTGAAGGCAGCTCCTCGACGGCAGACCTCCGCCAGGGCACGGGCTACAGCTCCGTGTCCGTCAACGGGCAGGGCCAGGTGACCGGCTACGTCGACCCCTCGCCGCCGCAAGTCGAAACCAAGTTTGAGCCTCTGGGCACCCTCGGCTCGGACGCGCTCCAGAGGACGAGGTACGACGTGGACACGCCCGCCGATCAAGTAGACCTGACGTACTCCGCTGCCGGGGAGAGCGCGCCACCAGCGGCACAGAAGGTAAATACTCCCTGCGCCGCGCCCCGCCGCGCTCCGAGCGGACATACTCCACGTCTCTGAACGTACCCGACTGCCTTGCTTACCTCGCATCTATCGTGGACTCTCGAGCTCTCGCTCCTTGCTCGTTCTTATGTCAACTACCGTAAATGTAGCATAAAGGAAACGTATTTTGACGCATCGCTTTTTGGTTGCCTGCAGTTTTCTCCTGTTCCGACCCGACAAGTAGTTGCTGCCCCACGTGAGAGTTATTACTTTGTGTTCTAGAAGGAAGAGGATTCGCCTTACGTGGTGGGCTCCCCCGAGGCGGCACAGCAGCAGCAGCAGCAGCAACAGCAGCAGCAGTCGACCCGCTACCGCGTCGAGAGCGACGCCTCCAACGTGGACATCACCTACGGCAGCAGCAGCAGCGCGGGCTCCGACCTGGAGCAGGCCCAGGACGGCCAGAGCAAGGACGACGTGCACTCCGCGGCGTACAGCTCCGACCACAAGCCCAACAACAGGTCAGCACAGCCGCCTGGCCAGCGGGTAGGCAACCCGCGTGCACGGCTGTGTGGCGGGTCTGCCTACCCTTGCGTTGGCAGGCGTTATCTCATCTGCCAGCGCAGTCTGGACGATTGGCATGACGTCTATTTTGGAGTCTTATTCTTTTCGGGTTGTGAATTCAAGGTCGTCGGTCGGAGGTGTGCCGGAGGGGCCCTCTACTCATTTATTCTCTCGCACAAGTTTGATGTATTCTTTGTATTTTTTTTTCTGTAATCTTCAACAAACGTACTCGAAATTTTCTGTCGTTACCTCTAAATACGCAGTTTTAGGGCCGATTTCGCGAAAAATCACTGAAAAGTTTTAAGGGGTGAATTTCTCTTTGTATTATATTGTATTCTTCGTATACGATCGTTAACGGTGAGGGACCCTTGGATCTAACCGTGATTCTGTGATGCAGGTACTCGGTGCGACTGAGCGGCGGCTCGGGGCAGGCGGGGCAGGCGGGGCTGTCGTACGGCTCCCAGGCGAGCGCGGACAGGGACGGCGTCAAGCTGGAGCAGGCCGACGCGCCCGGAGCCGCGAGCATCGACCTGAGTTACGGCGCTGGGCTGGACATGGACGGCCGGTACGCGACGGCCAACGGCGCGCAGCCCCGCGCTCTCCTCGGCCAGGGCGACAAGAAGTCGAGGAGGCGGCGGAGCGCGGAGGACGCCGACGACAACCTCAACGAGATCGACGGCCCCATCCCAGCGAATGACGTGGGCAGGGAGCCGGCGAGCAGGCCGACGCCGAGCGACGCCACCACCGAAGGCATCATGACCACCACCATGGACGCCGTCACAACGGCGCCCAGCGACAAGAAGGACGCCGGAAACATGGTGTACTCCGAGGACAGCGTGACCGTGACAGACCCGGTGACCACGGACACGGTCATCACCAACCCGAGCGTTGTCGTCACCACCGTGGTCACCAAAAACGACCTGGCTGCGAGTACTAGTGACGTCATCGCCGACAGTGATCTGAGGAACTCGTACGGTTCTTCGCCCAGTGGCAGCGCCGTCAGTACCAGCAGCAGCTCCAGCTCCAGCACCAGCTCCAGCTCCAGCACCTCCACGACCACGGCCACTCCGCCAGCCAACAGCACGGACGATCCCCTAAGCACGCTGTTCAACATCTTCCGGAGGGTGGCCGAGTTCAAGCTGCGAGTCGGCATGAGCCTGCTGCGAGGGACCTCCGAGGCCGTGACCAGATACATCGGCGGCGTCACCAAGCGCATGGAGGAGGCCGCCGAACACCTGCACCAGGTGCGGAACAAGAAGCGGGACGCCACGGCCACCACGGCCTCCCCCTTGCCGTCAGCTCCCGCCGCTGGAGAAGTCAGGCTCAGGAGAAGGACCAGGGACTTGTCCAAGACCAAGCGGCAGCTCAAGAAGATGATCGCCCAGCACCAGATGAAGATGAAGAAGCAGCACTAGTAGGGAAGAGCCGAAGGAGAAACAGCTTCCTGAAACTTTGTGCACCAAAACTCAAAAATTCTGTCGGGATAAGAGTTTATTCTTCTCTAAAAGAGTGCAACGACTGGTATGACATATTCAAGTAGTGAAGACAAAGTCGCAATTCCCTTGAATCGCACTTGAATTTCGGGTTTTAAAAAAATCTATAAAATTTGAAGAGTGTACACCAAAATTCAATCCTGTTTCCCCCTAGAGACGAGCAAAGATAGCCAGGCCTAAAATCGGAAAGCACACAGAGAAGGGTGGAACTGTGGCTTTTGAATATCTCCAGTTAATAGTGTAGCGACTTTCCTCATCATCAAATCATCCGTTAGAAGATGATATTACTCTCATTAGTCTAAATGTAATCATTTCATAGCACATTCCTCGCTACTATAATATGCTCAAGGTACAGTGCGAGATAAAATTTAGTTCTTTCGTTTCTGTGATTAATTAAGCCGACTTTATTCAATTTACCCGAGTTACAGAGGCTATTATGATTTATGAAGTCATTGCAGGACTTCTTTCCAGAGAGCATGTCAGGATGTAAGAAATGTTCAGCCATCACATATTGTGCACAAAATCGGCTTTTCCCGTCTTCCGATTACCGAATAGACTTTCCTTGTTGGCCGGAGGTATGAAACTGCAATAAATTAGAACGTTTTGTTATTGAGGAGTAAGAAGAAAAACTGGAGGGCTACCCCTTTGGTATCAGTAACCAAACTTTACTTTGCCGAATTACCAATAATATATGTATTTTCTTAGAAGCGACATGATTTAAAAGTGATATTAGTTATCTTTAGTTTGTTCGCTCTGAGGCGAGCAACTTGTGTTAGTTACTTGTACCATGTACTTACATGGATCAACTTGAAATTCGTTTCAGAGAAAATGTTCTGTACAAAGATAATGGAACTATTCACCTTGGTACGCCACATTCTCGTGCATCGATTCATAGATACTCCTCATAGGACTAATGTGAGGTAGTTGTTGGAAATTGTTAATTCTTTTTTGAAATTTTTGACTATACGTTTCCCCAGCTGCTCCCATCACGACTTTGTATCGTACCAACTGTGTAAAAACGAGACTATAGGTTCTCTCATATTGTAAATATACTGACAATAAATAAAGATAGGACAAACAAATTTAAGTTTTGCCTTTTCTTCTTCCCTGCCCTTCCAGATAGGATACTGAGTTCCGACTCATTTTAAGATCGACATCGATCTTAAATTCGAGCATCAATAGCGAATGAGGCCCAGAGGCCCATATTGACTATTCGCAGCTTACGGGTCGGCCAAGTGTTTTAACACCAAATGGCAAAGGGCAAATGAGCGGGACTTACTCCAATGCTCCCTTAAAAGAACGTGGAAGCCATTGTTTGATAGTAATACGCGTTGAAATATGTCGTTGAAGTAGAAAAGCAGCCATGGCGCAATGGGTAGAGCCACTGACTTACAATGCGGGAGCTCGGGTTCGAGGCTGGGCGGCTACTTTTTCGCCTGATCAGACGGCAGACTTGCAAAAACGTCCGCTAGAGCGCTCAGAGGCGCGACACGTGGAGCATCACCAGACTGGCAGACATCACCGGTAGGAGGCAACACCGGTCGAGAGAGGTGGAGGGGATGTGTTCAGTAGTTCACATTCACTGTTCACATTAACTGGATTCGCCACTATAATTACTTCATACTTTAAAATCAGCCATGGCCCTATTCGTTTAGCGATCAGGCTGTGTGCGGTGCTCGCGTTTTGGAGGTAGCAGTAGTTTCTTGTAGTTCAATAAGTGCCACCTCAAATATAAAGGATGAATTAAGTAAACAAGAAAATATAACATTCAACATTTTTATTTTAACAACTCACATCAAAACTGGGTGTACAATTAGTCAGCACGATTAAGAAGAAAAAAATAAATAAGAAGAGCAAAGGGCATAAATGATAACATCCAAGTGCAGTCTTTTATCATCTAGGAGCTAGAAGAAACATATCTTCTCAGGTAATAGCCGTTTTCCTCGACCACTATAGAGAAGTTTAAGATATTTATTGAAAATAACCTGCTTTCGCGGTTCCTGGTTTCTTCCATTGATATTCGGGTCTAAGAAATCCAAGAATGGCTTTAAATTGGCCCCCTAGATCATCTATAGGTATATCTGTTCCAGTAAAATGTTTCATTGGTATAAGCAATGACTTATTCTACACTTAGGTCATTCACATGGGCGACAGATAGACAAGAAATACTCCAACTTGCAGGAAGAATATAAATTAATTAAATATTATTTACAGCATACAATAAATAAAAGCGGGGTTAACGGAGGATATGTACAAACTTTTGTACACAATGAGTCTCCAACAACAGTCATGCGAGCATAAATAGGACCGCGCTTATTCAAACAAGTTCCACAGGGAAACTCGGTGGTGATGTAGAAAAACAACTGTTCGGTCAGAAGTAGGGTAGGTACGTCGGGAACGTTGTCTGGTACGGTACATCTCAGTCTGTCTGTGTCTCACTTCGCGGAGAGCGCGAGGAAAAGCGTCATTCGCGTGAAATATTACTACAAAATGAGATACCTGTTGCCTTCCTCGTACCGTCAATCCGGTTTCCCACGTTTTCCTTTCCTTTCCTGGTGATTTGTCTGTATAAAACCATTAGCGGCCACGGAGATACTTTTTTTTTTCACAATGCTGCAGAAAATTAACGTGTATAGCAAAGCATCGTCATGGTCGCTCATGTTTCTGAAAGGACACAAAACTATAAGGAAAATACGCAGAGAATGGGTCCAATCCGATGACGACATTGGTCACCTTATTTTGTAGTGGGGAGAATTGCAAAAGTATCTCCTCTTTTTCAAGAGGTGGTCTTTTTGTGTTTTGTGATGGTGAGTGCTGTGGTTTCGGTCGCTTATGAGTGGTTTGTCAGAAGTCAGAGGTACGAAAGGTCATAAAGTGGGAAAGGCGTCCTGTACATTGGAGTTAAGTCCGAGCCAAGTTCATCTACAGTGCGTCAAACAAGAAAAAAAATCTGCTAAGTTATCAGTTATTGTGCTCAAATTTTAGCTGCGTGGGAAACTCACCCAGGAACTGATTCTAGCACTGGGGCTAAATGTCTACAGACGGTGCTTCAGTTATCTGCAATAATGAGCTACAGTTTAGCACAGCAGCTAAATGTTTGGTACCATAGCTGCATTGACTGTTTACGATATAGTACAAGTAGGAAAAAAATAGTTTTTGCGTAAACGTTGAATGTTGGTCCGCTTCTGTCTAATAGTTACTCGAAGTCAGTCGGCGTTAGAGGTAGGGAGGGCTGTCAGTCTGTCAAGTTCGTCTCGTCGTTGCCCAGACTAGATCCTCCTGCTCTGCTCCTGCCGGGGCAGCTCCTTGTCGAGGTAGTGGAGGTCCTGCCGGAGGTCCTGCCGGAGTTCCTGCCGGAGGTCGTGCCGCCGCTGCCGGGGCCTGGGCACGGAGGGCGAGAAGTCGATGACGCGCGGCGGACTGTCCTCCGCCTCGAGGGGCTGGTCGGGCGGCGGGTACTGAGACTTGGCCTTGGCGCCCTGCAGGAGGAGGTCGTCGTCCACGCTGCGCCGCCTCCGCTTGCCCAACATGATGGGCACCAGCATGGCCATGGTGGCGGGCAGTAGACCGGCGCCCACCGCGGCCAGCGCCATGGAGCGTCGCGACGGACCGGGCGGCCGCACCAGCTGCAACAGGTGCGCGACAGGTGAGGGGTGGTTCACAGACTGCGAGGGGAGGAGGGAGAATGGGAGCATGACGTCACTGACCTATCCCAAATACAGGGTGAGGTTAGATTGCATTATTCAGGGAGGGGGAAGGGTCACACAATGTCCGAAACCGGCCGCATACTGTATTTCATGAACGGCCCCTGAAGACAGGGCAAAGCGGTGGAGACGATGAACGCCGCTAAAGTTAGGTGGAAAGGGTCAGCTTTACCGATTCATTCTCAAAGAATTTCTTCCAAGAACACCTAAGCTTTCCCTCCTTTCTAGATAGGAAGTTCTTTGAGACAAAAAATTGGAAACAACTGAAAGGATAAATACAAACTTCGCCAAGGCGAGAACATTTTATCTCTCTGAAACACATTTCTCTTTCCGGATTTTTTAAGATAAACTACGTATCGTCGACTGAATCATTTTATCGATTTGAAAACATTAAAAGAGAGTTGGTATTGGCACGTCACCCTGTGTATACTTCACGTGACGACGGGAGGTCTCTCCTCTCCAGTCCCACTCACCTTCACTGCCATGGCGGAGCCCTCGCCCCTCCCCGTGAAGCCCGCGCCGTCAGCCGGCCTGGGCAGCGGCTCGATCTTGATCTTCGTCCTGCCCTTGGACTTGATCTTCGCCGGGGCGGAGGCGGGCACCTGCACCGGCACCGGCACGGCGACGACGGCGGGGGCAGTCTGGTTGTCGGCGCGCTTGTCGGCCGCGGTCTGCAGGGCCTGCGCCTGCAGCTGCAGCTGCTGCAGGTGCTCGGGGGAGAGCGCCGACGCGTTGGCCAGCTGCCGGTCGGCCAGCGCCTGCTTGAGCAGCTGCGCCTCGTGGACGCGCGTCGCCTCCCTCACCAGCGACTCGTACGAGGAGAGCGTCGCGTTGTGGTGCTGGTCCAGCGCGTGCTGGAGCAGCGAGGCCGCGTGCAGCCGCTGCGACTCGTCCACCGTGTGCTGCGTGTCCTCCACCTGCGAGCACAGGTACAGTCACCTCCAGAACACACTGCGAAACCAAAGCGATTCAGGGTCAGTGTGGGTAATCAATACACATGGTAAAAACCCCTTTGGAGCCGGTATTTGAACCAACTTGCACGTTACCACTCAATGAGATCATGACAAACACCTGAGACGAAATAAATAGCTACGTAGAGGTCAAGGGTTCAAATACCGGCTCCAGAGGGGTGTTAAGTTTTTACCATGTGCATTTATTACCCACAGTGACCCTACTTAAAGGTCTCAGTGAAGATTTGAGGAACCCTCAAACTGAACACACCAAATTTAGAGGGCCAACTTTGTACTTGAATAACATCATCATCATCTGTAAACATGCATAACTATGCACAAAATTGTCCGTATCTAATCACAATTTCATCCAAATTTTTTGCTGAATGTTGTGCTTGATTCTAGACAAATTTGTGCGTAGGTACGGACAATTTTTCTCTTTACTTAAAATTGTGATTAGCACTGCATGCACACAAAAGCACAAAAAAAAAACACGAAAAAACAATTTGCACACAAATTAAGAACAAAAGTACGATAGTGCCTCTCATGCACAAAACAGTCCACAAGAAAGTACAAACAAGTAAAAGATTTGCTTTTAACGCAATTGAATTGTCTCTCAAATTATGGAGAAAACAAAGTACATCTACAATTTAGTGTAAAGCTTTTCCTTTCCCAGCATCTCCGTTACAACGCGTTCAAAAGGAACATGAGAAACGTTCATGACGGTGAAGCGTTTTTCCTTTACGACGAGGAACTGAGTTTTGCAGTGTGGCGAGCCCAGCGCGCTCACCTCAAGCAGGCCGCCGTGCGCTGTGGTCATGTTGGTGCCGTTCTCGGGAGGCAGCACGGTGAGCCGCACGGAGCGGTGCGTGGACACGGTGAGGGCTCGCTGGTGGGGCAGGCGGCCCCGCGGCGGCGTGGAGTAGCCCTTGGTGGAGGACAGCAGCACCCACGTGCCGTCGCCCTCCTCCGGGTGAGTGACGGGGTGGCGGCTGGGCTGCGGGGCAGAGAACAGACATAGCAGTGAGGCGGGCTGCCTACCCACTGATACACAGGCGCTGTGCTAGGCTCGCTGGTCGCTGGTATACACGGCAGTGAGGCGGGCTGCCTACCCACTGATACACAGGCGCTGTGCTGGGCTCGCTGGTAGCTGGTATACACGGCAGTGAGGTGGGCTGCCTACCCACTGATACACAGGCGCTATGCTAGGCTCGCTGGTAGCTGGTATACATGGCAGTGAGGTGGGCTGCCTACCCACTGATACACAGGCGCTACAATTAGGCTTAATCGAATAACCGTCCTAACAGCGGCGGCCTCCTACCACCTACAGATTTATTTGTTCAACGTGTTTAGAAGACAAAATGACGTGGTGATTTTATAGAGCACTGCGGCGTCATTGGCGCAAAATGAATGAGTTATAACTCTGTGATTTGATTTCCGTAAGCGAGATTCAAAACTCTAAGATGACGAACTGGGTTGCAGTAGGGCGCTTCAACTCTTTCGCGTTCCAGAGCAACACAGATGATATATTTTGTAAGATGGTGACAGTGTCACCACGTCAAGTAACTCACCTCCCTGTGCGGCCGGTCGCCGCCCCACGGCCTGGAGCCGGGGCTCTGTCCGCCGGGTCCGTACGGGTAGGAGGAGCTGGGTCGCGAGGGGGCCTGCTGCGAGGAGGAGTGGGCGGGGAAGTCCGGCGGGCTGTTGTCGGTGATGATGTCCGGGTCCGAAGCGCTGACCCACTGCTCGGAGCCGCCTTGCCCTTGTCCCTGCCCGCCGCCGGGGCGCTCCCACTTGTTGGGGCGGTTGCCTGACTCCCATGGTCGGCTGGGCCTGTCCGGCCGCGGGCTGGAGTCTGGCCGGTACTCGGGCCGGTCGCGGTCCCACGACGACGAGGAGGCCCCGGACGACGGGCCGTCCCCCCAGGGTCGCTGCTGCGAGCTCCCCGGCCAGTTGCCGTTGCCGTTGCCGTTGAAGTTGTTGGTGTGCTGGTCGTGGTGGTAGCCGCTGTTCGGTCCATGTCCGGGGCCGTGTCCGGGGCCGTGGCCGGGGCGGTGGCCGGAGCTGTGTCCGGGGCCGTGGTGCGGCGGGGAGCCTCCCGGCCTCTGCTCCAGGTCGTTGTCCCAGGAGCTGGCCGAGGGGCTGTTGTCCCAGGGGCGGCCCGGCTGCACGTTGCTCTGCCACTTGGAGACGTGGCTGGAGGACCAGGGCACGGGCTCCAGGGTGACCCAGCCCTTGTGATCGTCGTACGGGTGCTTGTGGTGCTGCGACTTGAGCAGGGACCACTGCACGGACTTGCTCTTGTCGTCGGTGTTGTTGTCGGACCCCGAGGCGTCGGCGCCCTCCTCGAGGTACAGGTTGGCGAGCCTGTAGGCACACGACATCGTCAGCTAAGCAGAAGTGTTGACGTTATGCAACGAACTGACAACTTTAAGATCTAACTTTCAATTTACTTTACGTTAACTCTAGAGCTGGTTCGTTAACGAATTAATGTTATCCTCAAAATCAGCAATATCTTGAACTAACTGGTCACATATTCCATTCAAGTTACATTAACTTTGACGGCCGCTCGTTTAATCTTCTGAAAGTAGCTACCTTTAACGAGTTAGCGGTAGCAAGTTAACGAGTGATTTCTGTAAGAAGCGCGACTCGTCCTGCGCCGGCAGGCAGGCAACCCATCCTACCTGTTTGTCGGCTCCATCTCGGTGCCGTCCTGTGAGGCGGGCTGGATGGGCGACGTTTCTCCAGCTGAGTCTTGCTGCTGTTGTTGTTGTTGTTGCCGCTGTTGTTGTTGCTGCTGCTGCTGCTGCTGTAGAATCTCCTTGCCAAGGATTGAGTCAGAACTGTTCCCAGCTGTCGTTACCGTAGCGTAGTCACTCAAAAATTTGTCTAGAACCTGCGGACATGGAAAAGACGTGAATAAGTATCTGAGAGTACCAGGATTGATTTCACTCGCCGCGTTCGAGAAATCGAAGCTCTTCTTGCGATCGACACGAAATCATAGCCGGTGTCATTCTGAGTTGGACTCGTCGTGATACTTATAACGCGAGCTACTTCCTGAAGCTACTTTGCATTAATCATAAACAGAGTTAGAAAAAAGCGCGTTAATAACAGTGTAAAAAGAAGAACCAGTTCTGGGGGAGCCCGTCGCTGGAAACAGGGGTGAAGTAACATCACTTTCCGCATTTTGGGGGCCATTTTGAGAGGTATACAAACATGACCAGAACACTCTGAAATGCATTTCTACATAATCCTCTACATAATCCGAAACTAGTGTTTCCTCACCCCTGTTCCTAGGGAATGGCTCCCAAATATTGGTTTATTATTTTTACCGTGAACTGAGAATGACGCAAAGAAAAGCGATTGAGGTAAGATGTTTGACTGCTTCGAAGACATGGCATTACCTCCTGCGAGTACGGCTTGAACGTCGGGCTGTGGGTCGCTGCAGGGGGTCGCACGGGGATGGTGGTGGAGCATGACTTGCCGTCCGCGCAGTCGATGGCTACAACAGGAGTGCCAACTGTAAGACAAGAAGGGCAGATGTAGTCATTGGCTGACTGGGGAAGAATCCATCTGTAGCCTCTCAATGTGTCACCATTCTCACAAAATTGATGAATATTTGCTTTCCGATTGTTTTAAAGACCATAAAAACGCTAGTCTCAAAAATTCCTAAATTTCTGGAATATTCCTCGAAAATAGAGGAGAAAATTACTGTCGCTGAAGTCTCCTTTCACTGCATTAGTTCTAGCAGCCGATGAAGATGCGTACGGACCAGCATTGCTAACGCTGCCGCCGACACCCAGCGCAGTGGAACTCGTTGTCACGTGAACGGAGGGCATCCATGGCACGGCACCATCTGCGAACCACACGCACAGGTCACTCGGACTGGCCATGGAATGAAATTAAGTTCTCATGGCGTCGTCATGGTTTATAATCGTACGTCAAGATTCGGTCATCGCTTTTCAAGTCGCTGTCATAATTCGTCTTCGGTTTTGTCCGGCGAAAAGCCCACGGTCAGATATTTTTCCAGTCCCAGGAATGTGCTAGTCATGCTTTTACGAGTTAAAACAGTTAAAATCGAACCAAATTTCTAAACCTTCTCTCGATTCGCATCGACGTTTCGAATTCAAATAGAATCAACGCAAAATTAAAATTTAATGTGAAAGTGAAAAGGAATGTGAGAGTACGTCCGAAGGAAAATATGTTGAGAAGGCGAAATAATGCATGGGATAGAACCAAAATAGTCACCAGTCCTGGAGAGAATTGTTGCTGCAGGTAGCCCTGCAGCCCGCTCGGATTCGGAAAAGGTGCTCTTCGAACTCTCGAACTGTTTCAATCTGGAAGGCTTTCTTTCTTTTTCCAACCAAATTGCCGCTATGATTCGATTTGATTCGGATTCGAATCGTTCGCCGGGTTCGACTCCTCCACGGTGCTTCTCTACTTGTTCTCGCGTCGGTCCGCTCGACGCCGCATTAGCGAAGGTATAGTTGCGTGGCGCCTGTCCATCATGTCATGTTGTGATGTGTCACCTCCGTAACTGACAGGTAACCGCAGGGCGCCGAGGGGAGCCTCGAGGGGCTGCGAGGGACGCGGGGGACCACGTCGGTCACCGGAGGGGGCCGGCGGGGGCCGCCGGAGCAGACCCACACGATCCTGCTGGTCCAGAGTCCCCGCCCGTCCCGGCAGACCTGGGCAAAAGTCTGCTCTGCCCTGCCCAGTGGACGAGAAACTTTCGCCTGTTCTATTGCTTCCCTGCAGAGAGCACAGCCGCATCAGGGCAGACAGACACAATACTGCAGGCGCAAGCGGCATGTCGGCGGGGCGGGGGGTGGCGTGGCGGGGCGTGGCGGGGCGTGGCGGGGCGTGGCGGGGCGTGGCGGGGTGGGGCGGGGCGGGGTG
>CABIKL010000372.1:0-23656 GCA_902196195.1 Aptinothrips rufus
ATCCCCCCCCCCCCCCTTTCTCTCTCTCTCTCTCTCTCTCCAGACTGACAGCGCAGCTACGTCACGTCGTCTCTCTCACCTGCAGTAATGACCGGCTGCTCCTCGGCGCTGCTGCAGGCGCTGCTAGTCAGATAGCTCGCCCCCTGGGCTGCTGCCTGCGCTGCCGCTGTCGCCTCGGCCTCAGACACTGACCCCGCTCCGTCCGCGGGGAATTTCTTAAAGACTGTCTTCTTTTTGCGCTTGGCCATGCCTCGGGAGCAGCCTTTAAACAGTCAGGGTGCAAGAGCGTCAGTCGCAACTGGCCTGCCTGCCTGCTTGCCTGCCGCCCGGCCGGCCGATACATGGCCCAGCAGATATTGTGATAACAGACAGAATTACTTCGTCGGCACCATCTACTGCTTCGAAAGCGACCCACCGTCAGAGGACTCGGCAGAGAACATATGGATTTGACGTTTACAAACTCCCACGACAAGGGTCCGACGGACACGAGTTGGACTCGCTCGGTCAGTAAAGTCGCGCTGCGCGGGCAACTAAAGGACCAAACGGGGTGTTCCCGTTGAAACTGCAATTCCACTATGGCGCGGGCCACGATTAATCGAGCCAGTGACTTTCGTGCGAAGGTTGCTACTGGTCTCCGGGAATGCCGCAAAAGAATTTACCGCATCAACTGAAATTTTCTGACCCTGGAGAGCCCTTTCAGTTTCAGTTAGCAATGCCGCGTCTAACAGCTACCTGGGAGACGTTTCCAGAGAACTATAGAAAGCATCTCTGCCACAGAACAACTGCATACATAACAAAAAAAGAGAAGCCTGGCCACATGGAGAGAAATCCGAGGCCAATACAAACGATACCCCCCCCCCCCCCCCCCCCCTCCCCCCACGTTTCCAGAGCACGCGAACGCAAAAAAGCAGCGTTGTGGAGGGGAGGAACAGAGGGCGCGCACGGGCAAAGGTTTGCACCCCTTGCTAGAGGATCGATACGGTTTGAAAATGGCGCCCGGACCGTCCCACCAATACTTCGCTGCCATTGGTCGGGAGGGTGATCATACGACAGCCGGGGCAGCCCGGGCCCGCCTTGCACCATGCTGGATCAAACCGTAAACGGGTTAAGTGCAGTCAACAAGAACAGAATACATGTCTTGTCAAATACGATGATATTGATCTAACTATTATGAACTAGAGAAGCAAATGGGGAAAAAATCCAGGAATGACGCTCTGTGGACTCACCTTATCTCTTTAGTGAACGACGTAAACACTGCGCATCAAAACTTTCAGACGAAACCACATCGCTAGTGGGATTATTTGTAGGATGCATGTCGAATTTCACAACATTTTATCACATAAATTTTCGCACATGATCTCATTCATGTGCCCAGCAAAAAATAATCCGTAAACATGAGTCACTCACAAACATAGTTTCTGTAAAGTCGTTGAGGTTAACGGTCCGCACTGTGTCCTGGCTTCGTCCACCGCCCTCTACTTCCAGCAAGAAAAGTGTCATGTCTTGATTTTCAAGTTCTCAGTCTCCAGGCAGAGATATAATGACTCGGAACTTAAGTTCATTGCGGGCCTTTATATCAAGAAACCCGCGCAAGTTGTACGTATGCCGCTTCGATCCAAGACCAAAGCACCAGCCGTTCTTCATCTTTCTTTCTTTTTAATATCACTACTGACTTAATTAAGCTTTGTGTAGAGAGCACTTACAAGAAATTACACACATTGTGTTTCTGATCTCTTAAAAATTTGCTGGTGACGACTTGAAAATCGGTCAAGGATAGTAAATCATATGACATAATTTCGACAGTTTTAATCTTCTAATCAATCTTAATATAACAGCAAAACGCAAAAATTTGACATAGCATACTCAAAAGAAAATAACTAAATACAAACAAAACAGTGTGTTCACCTTCAATAAATAAAAGTTACAAAGTTGGTCAATTAATCACAGACAATCAGATAATTATGCTACACATAGGTGTTCCAAACTAAAATTAAAAAACCTATGTCCTTCTCAAATTTGTACAAATAAATGGTGCAAAAATTATACCAATCAAGGGTTTCATAGCCAGCCAGCAATACACATCACAAAATTGCAAACAAAGGCGAACTGACAAACTGGTAAAATAATTAAAAAGCTTTTCTGGCGTGTATTAAAATTTTCTGGGTAATCACTGAGTTTTGTTCAAAAGAGGACTCATAAGGTAGTGAGAAAGAGCAACATTTAACGACATAAATAAATAAACACTCAAGCTCTACATTTACACACAACAAGATGTAATTGATAAGCATTCTTTTAATTTATCTTAACTTCTTCCATCACTTGTAAACCTACATTGATGTTGAACAGAGATAAACATTGCAGACTAAGATTTTTACTTATCATGCTTCAGTACATAATATATGAATAATTTCTAAGAGAATAAACATGATTCATTCCAGGATGTGGACACACAATTCAGTAAGAACTTTGAAACCTGGGAAGTAAAGTTATTAGCAAAGCAATGGGTTAATCCATTTCAAAATCTAGTCTGACTGCATTAATATGATAGGAACACAATCAGACTCCCTATATAAAAGACAATTGCACCTAATTTTTTTTTGTCTTTTTTATAAATTTTGAGTAGGTTTTGGCACTAGACTTTATGTTGGTGACTGAGATTCAGCGTCAACACTTACAAGTAGTGATGTGCGAATCACCCTCTTTCAACTTCAAATCAAAAAATCCTTTGGAGACTGAATCAAGTCGAATTCTGAAAACTTTCTTTGAATTGAATCAAAATCAAAATTATCTCCCCAATAATTGTTTTGAAAAGTGCACAGAGAAATAAATGAATCATAAGACCAAGAGAAGGTTTAATGAAAAGTGAAAATAACTGGCAGAATAGATACGAAACTAAGAAAGAAGCAGTGAAACATTACCGAGGCTGCAGATTTGAGAATTACAAAACATTCTCTTAAAACTCTCGAATTGTTCGTTTTCGGAGTGGTTGCTTCGCTTTTAAATCGAATCGAACCAACGGTAATTCGGAATCATTCGCACATCACTGTATTGAAATATCACAAATGAGATATGAATATTAACAGTAAAACACAATCTTCCAGCTGATGTAAGATGCGATTTCTTAGGTATATGTTACCAGTAAAGTCCGACCAGCAGTCAAACCTAAGATTTCCTAGGCAGTGTTAGGTTTTCCAAGGTTAGTCTCTAGTAATGTCAATATATGAGACGCGTTACTTAACATTGCCTAGGAGAGCCCAGGAAATGTCAACATTGCCGAAATGCCCTTTGGTAAAGTTAGGTGGTGGAAATTTCCGATTCGACATTACCGTATGTACTATTGTACTGATACTCATAAAAAAAAGTTGTGCATTCATGGTGGAACTCCTAGGCGCGGTCCGGCGGTGGAGTAACCAGGGAAGCACCTTGCGGCAGCACGAGCATCAAAATTCAAAATTCTTGTCTACCTTTCACGTGATCAAAATCTTTTAGTCAATATAAATTCAATGGAAGACTTTTCTTGACTAGGAAATTTTGATTTGGTGAAAGGTAGACAAAAATTTTGAATTTTGATGCTCCTGCTGCGGCAAAGTGCTTCTCTGGTTACTTCACCGCCGGACCATGCCAAGGAGTTTCACCATGAATGCAAAATTTTTGTTACAAATATCAGTACAATATCAGCACATACGGTGGAATCGGAAATGTCCGAAACCTAATTTTACCGAGGGGCATTTCGACAATGTTCACATTTCCTATCCTTTCCTAGGCAATGTTAAGTGACAAGTTTCAAATATTGACATACTGAGGACTGACCCGGCAAACCTAAAATTGCCTAGACAATCTTAGGTATGACTGCTGGTTATCAGTAACATACACAAAACACTGTTAGCTTCCAAATGTCACAATAACCAATGCATTAAAATGTGAAAATACAGAACAAATCAGAAAGAAAAGTGTTTTGCACCCTACTGGTTGTTGTAATGTTTTCACCAAAGTCATCACTAATGTTGGAGTTTCAGCAACTTGCTCTCAGAAACAGTCTATTGTTAATTACACTTTATTTGTTTCTTGAGCTCTTCCATTTTGATGGCAAGAGAAGAGAATCTGAAAAAAAAAAAAAAAAAAAAAAAAAAAAAAAAAAAAAAAACGGTTAAAAAGAGCAAATACAAAGCATTAAGTGAATGATCACATAGCTTGAACATAGTGCAAAGCAAAATTCAATGCATACCAGAGTCTATTTCCTCAGCAATAGTATTCTCTCCACTAGTGAGTTGAGCAATAGCGTCAGAACGAGTAATGGTGAATGGGGTGGATCCTGTAAATGTAGGCTCCTTCATGTCAGCTCCATTGTCCACAAGAGTTTTCTGAGCTTTGTAGTGTTTTCTCTCAGCTGCATGAAATAAAGCTGTCCGTCCGCTTTTTCCATCCTGTAATTAAGCAAGTTCATCAGTCATAAAAAAAAACTACACATTAGAAATTATGCTATATGTCTTGAGTAAGTTTTTTTCAAATTTGACTCATCTACTTACTGGAAGGTCAACCTCTGCTCCATACTTTATTAACAAATTGATAGCTTGTACTTTATCGAGCTGAGCTGCAAGATGAAGAGCTGAAAAACCTAGAAAAAAAGAAACCTAAATTACACTTGGATTCCTCATAGAGTTGGTATAACAGAAGTCCTAAAACGTATTTTCTTCAGATAAAAATAACAGAATCAAAGATAATACTGTAATAGTTAAATCACCTTCATCATTTAAGCTATTCATCAGCTTCTTGTCAAGTTGTCCTGAATGAAGTAGCGATTCTAGAGCTTCGTCGGCATGCACTACAGAGAGATGAAGAGTTGAATTTCCCTCGGGATCAGAAACTGTTGCATCAGCATCATGTTGAAGTAGAAGCTTTGCAATTGATGAAAATCCATAATACAAAGCTAACTGAAGTGGTGTCTAAAAATTAAGAACAAATTTACAAACTGAGAGAAATTACAAGCTTATAAGCCTTCCACGAAGCAAATTTCCATTCTTACCTCATCTTTGCTATTAAGAATATCAACAGATACCCCACGAGCTTTCAGGACAATACACTGCCGTTTAACAGCAGCAAAGTCATTGTTCTCAACAGCAACATGAATAGGCCTGAAGAGATAAATGTAATGAAAGGTAGAGAAACACAAATAAGCAATGCAAAGCGGATTCATTGATGATACTTACAGCTTTCCTGCTTTATTTACTGCCAAGCAATTTTTAAAATCTAAGTACGCATTTTTCACATATTTGCTGAGTTCTTCTTTTCCTATACCATTTAACATTCCCCCGTTGCTTGATTCAATCCCTTTATTAATGGAATCCCAATGGGCAGCATTGGGAAATTTTTGTTGTGTATAATGACCTGGCTTACTGTTATAAAGAACCTGATCGCTTGGAGCAACAAAAGCATTACTATCTGCATACTCTATAGTGTCCCTTGAAACATAACTAGTCGAAGATGCTTTTGTCGTGTGATCAATAACTTTTTCAGGCCAGGAAGCCTCAACACATTTCCTCTTAGCAGGAGACTCAAATGATGAACGTTTAAGTTGCCGATTAATGAAGTTTATAATATCCGGATCAGCTTCACCAATTTCATGTCGTAATAGATTATCTGGTTCTGGCGGGTTTAAATTTATGCTACTAGGTATCATTATGAAACGGCACGTAGTATTTGGTGATGAATGGACAGAAGAAATTGAATTTGGACCAGGCAAAGATGACAACATAGTTGAATCCGAAGGTCTAATTTCAGACTGGAACGTACATGACTGAGAAATTGAAACTGATTTTGACCCAGACCCAGGCAGAGACGTATAATTAGCAAAATTCCTGGTATCAAATTTAATGGGAGAATTGAAAGGTAAGATTAAAGAATTAGTGGTAACTGTAACGGTTTTATTAGAAGCAGTAGCTTGAAGAGGCAATGCCTGAATGCTTCCAGAACAAGGAGGTATAGAATTTGAAGAAAACTCTGTTAAAGGTGCAGAGCTTAAGGAGATACTAGACGCTTGTAGAGGTGTTGTTATACTTGATAGAGCTTGACTACTAGGTGTTGTGACTGTATCAGTGGATAATGATGGCATGTCATCAATATCATCTTTGCCATCATTTTCCTTTTGTGAGACAGTGCCTCTAATTTGAATAAGTCTATGCTCCTGCAATGACTGATTGCTGCCTGAAACAATACCTCCTGCTAAGCCCTTACTAAGTCTCAACTGCACATCCTTCAATTTCTGCTCAGTTGAATTTTGAGTATTTGATTCCAAAGTAGATCCAGATCCCATTGAAACAGAGCAGAGTGAATCCAGTTGAATATTAGTAAGTTTCCCACCTATAACTTTTGGCCCTACTGATGTATTCAATACACTTTTTGAAATAGCCAAAACCTTTTTCCCATTCTTTGTATCCACAAGTACGAACTGCTTGTTGTTCGATGGCATAGTAGACGTGATGGAAGCCTGGGTAATACCTACACAGAGAGCAGAATAACAAGTTGGTTAGTCATGATAAGTGAACAATACAATATTTTACAAAATGGTCAGCCTGCCGTCCGATAATCCGATGAGAACTTGTTCAAAGAAACATAACTTCCCTTATTACAAGTAGTCAAAGCATAAATATGAGATTTAAAAAGAGAGAAATTATAATGAATTTTAAAACAATTGTTTGAGCTTTTCAAACTTCCCTTTCTGGTTGTACATCAAATGGCGACAATATCGTGTCATGAAAGTACTTTATATGCAACCTCAAAGACAAAAAAAATAAAGCTGAATATTGTGATACATAACAGTATTCCAGTGTGCAAAAATGAAGAAAGTAATATCATAAATCAGAGTTAAAGTTTCTAAATTATTTGAGAGCAAATGACAGATGTGGTAGATAGCCTTGCAGTGTGAAGAAATACACTGAATTAAAAGATAGCTGCTAATACCGCTGCATTAGTCTTTATTTCTATGTTTCTATGTGAGGGTCAAGCAAGTCAAACAGGTATGCTTGATCTTAGTTCACTTGATTGACTAAAAACATATTGGGACAGTAAAACCAATATGGATTCAAGACAATTTCAAAGTGCCTTGCACCTTCATTGCACTTCATGACCAATTCTGCTAAGAAGAGAAAATGAGATGATACATCTTTTGCATGATTCCAAAATTAGAAGATCTACAATTAAATACAGCAGGTTAAACCTCAGTTTTTTTTTTAAATTAAAAAGATGATTTAAATTTTGAGTGGAAACTCCAGAAGAGTTTTGAATTTATTCAAAAAAGGTAAGATTATGTGATCTGTCAGAGAAGAGATTTAATCTGCCACATTCAGAGTAAGGGCTGTCCAATAATTTTTTTTCTGGTCTTGGGTAATTTTTGTGTGTGAAATAACCCCCTCTCCCCCACACAAACATATCAAGTCCAAACCATGCGGAAGCTTTGATGCAGCACAATACATGAGGTTCTTTTACTGTTCAACTCAGCCGAAGTACTTCAAATTAAACATTTGCATATCTGTGATGAGCTGATACCAACAACCACCAAGTCAGCCACTCTCCATTGTTGGTCTTATAATGTCCGAATTTCAACACCGCCAGGAGCAGCAAAGGAGAAAGATGAAGGATCACAGCTGGTAAGATCCGACTACGAAGAAGAGTCATGTCAATGAGTAGACAGGGCAGTCAGCATGTAGCGAACTTAGAACCTGTAAAATAGCAGCATGTGACATGACCACTTTTTTTTAGAGTTCTTGAATGAACTTATGCAGACACAACGGTTGCTTGTATGCTTGTTTGCTTCTCTTGACTAGTAGGCTTCACCAAATGCCTAATAAACATTCTCCAGTTTGAAAAATTAGTATAGCACAGACAAGATGGCCAAGTGTACTCACATATCTTCTTGTGATGTCTGTTTCACATCAGAGGACACCACAGTGAGAAAACGGCAAATGTTAAATTGAAGCACATGGCAAGAGATAAACAAATCATTCTGTCTCCTTTAAGGATAGAGTAAAAGCGGACAGCACCTCACTCTGTCTTAGGGAATGTCAATAAACCACAAGGTTTCACAGGTCTCTAAAATCATGAGCACTAGGCAAGCTTATCACTCTTTGGCTAGGACCTAATGCTTAGCAGGATTTTTGAGATCTCAAAAACAGAGTGGTTTAAGGATGGTCCCTTACAAGGGAATCTCACCAAGAGCCAGTCTGATTTTCTTTTCAAAGTGCCTTTTTGGGGTTTCTTCCCAGTGACAATGACAGGACAAGACCTGAAAAATACTCGATCTCAAGCGTTCAGGGAACCCCTTACATGAATGTGGAAATTTCCATTGATTTAGAATGTGTTTCCAAACAAAAAGTGTTTCAAAAACTTAATTTTTCTGTGCACGTAAAAATAAACCTCACTTTCCTATTCAGCATCAATGAAAGAAAGCGGGAAATGATCCGTCGAAAACTTTAGCACATAGTTGTTTCTGTATTGAAATGCAAGAAGAAAGCCACCAAACATTCAAAAATTGCAAAAAATATCAACTATTAAGTCTAATATTTTAGCAATGCCCGAGTTCAAGGCATTGTCCAGCCGTTTACTCTCATTATTCTGGCCAAGAGGGAACGTAGAAGATGCACTCTGAGTCAGAAGTAGGACTGGCCCTTGGTGAAGTTCCCTTGTTATAGCAGAGGTCTCTAACTCGACAGCGCTAGTTCTGCTAGATAAATGTGAAGAGCCATTGCCCAGATGTGTCGCAGGTTCCCCCTCTGCTTGCTCTGCCTGGCTATCCGCCTCTTTCTGGCAGAAATAGTGCTGTCCAGTTAAAAATCCCTGCATGAGAGAAATTATCTGATCATGCTTTGATATTCCCCAGTCCAAAGTTGCAAATTCATGCCCATTTTGCACAGGTCAGTAATACAGAAAAAAAGGATACGTGGGAAAAATTATTGATTTTGAAATTTGTTCATCTACAAAAAGAGAATTACCGCCAATCAAAAATAATTAACAAGTTGAAACAAAAACTAACAATTATGTAAGGGTCAAGGAAAATATCTTAAAATCAAAACAGGCAAGAAATGAAAGAACTATTGCCTAATTCATTAATTCTTCCTAATTTGACTAACTGGTAGTGGAATAATTTGAGCAATGCACATTCACAAGAAGAATGACTTGCAAAGAGGATTTGTTTTATTAAGTAATTAAAAAATCTACAATGTAACCTAACCTTCTCTCATGATGTAACATAGAACAAAAACTATTACAAATTTAATATCCCTCATATTTTAAGTGCTGCTACACTCATGCTTTAACGGTATTGTTTTTCTACATCAAGTATTTGCTTTAAATTATTTTGACCAGAGGGTGTTCAAAAAATGTATGAAAAGTGTACTATTTCAATCTATAATCACATAGATAATACCAGTCACCATAACTAAGTGCACTGTACTTCACATTTAATGAAGAGAAGGCAGACAACTACACTTCATTTCCCTCCCGTCAAATCCTCAAGGCTTATTCAGGAAGTGATGAGAACACAATGTACACATGCAACTATTAGGACCAGGACTCAGAAAATAATTTAAGATCAAATGCGGTTTCCAGATATCTGATGCAATTTACAAAAGTGATTAAGTTTTAAAGATAGTTTGCTCTTAGCTTGTGTACTGAAACCCATTCCAGTAAATGTATCCATAAGACATTTACTGCAATATGTTTGGTTGCATTTATCAACTTCATGAATGTGAGTCTATTCAACTTACAAAAAATACATTAACCCATTAAATTACCCATACCAGTGAAACTGAGAAAGAACTACTTAAGAAATCAAAACAGGTCAAAATTTATCAAAAATGTCTTGGTAAATACTCAGCATGATAGATAACTTCCATTCAATTTTACCTGATGAAACTGGCGAAACAGCAGGAGGCGGTGAATCACTTTCTTCCTGACCATTTTCCCCAGGAATAAATACCTGCATACCAACATCCACCATTGTGACAGTCCTTGACTCTACCGCAACCAGACGTGTTAGACCCCTTTCGAAACCAAAAACCGCTTTTGATGATTTCTTCTCTTGGTTTCCTGGTTGTTGTGTCTTAAGCTTCTTAGATGGAACAGGCTTCAAATCA
The DNA here is from genome assembly GCA_902196195.1 of Aptinothrips rufus. Classification (NCBI taxonomy): domain Eukaryota; kingdom Metazoa; phylum Arthropoda; class Insecta; order Thysanoptera; family Thripidae; genus Aptinothrips; species Aptinothrips rufus. Next base: position 10,128 of record CABIKL010000372.1, read on the forward strand.
TCCGGGACATCATCAACAGAGACACCTATCCTTTTTAAAAGCGGTTCCTTAGTACTACAGGGCTGTGATGCAGACAGTGATAATGAAAATGAAGGATCATCAATAGACTTTGCATGAATCTTTTCTGACTGCTGGGACGACAAATCTTTAGAAACATTAGAAGCGGTGTATGTCAGTCTTGCTTCAAGAATTGACATTGGTTTTGACGCATTCTTTGTTGATGCTGTATTAGCCAATGAATCAATTGATGCTGCAGACACAGTAACAACTTGATTCTGGGGTGGTAGAGTTAATGGTATCAGTTTAGAATGGTTTCCCACTGTATTAATGAGAGGGACTCTTTTTGCTACGGTCGACATCTTCACCTTCTTTAAGGTTTTTAACGCATCATTGGTTGGAATATTTGAAGGGGCTTTGAAGGAATTGCCCTCTTTGAATTCAGCTAAACATTTAATGCTCTGAATGTTATTTGATCCTGAGCTGCTACCATTAGCAAGCAACCTCACAGTACCATTTCTTATGGTCACACTGTTGTTCAGAGGTTTGAATTCTACAGAACCATTGCTTGAAGAATGTTTAGCTTTTTCAGGAGACCTTTTCACCTCCCCATTTAATTTGTGAGTTCCATTTATTTTGACTTCATGAAGAGAACCATTCTTCAAAATGTGTTGATGGTTCTCACTTCCACCTGATAAACAGGGCAATCCATTTTTAGGAACCTGCTCAATTTTTTCCAAGCTTGTTCCTTTTAAAGCAGTTAGAGCAGCAGGTTTTTTCAGACGAAGGTTGATCTTTGATGTCTTATAATCCATTGATTGGTCAGTCCTATTGCTAGGGCCAAGAACAGCAGTACTGCATACAACCGTCTCTAATGTCTGCATGTTGGAAGCATTTCCTTGTTTCTAGCAGTTGAGATGATCTGTAACAAAAATTTAGAACATTTCATGGATTTTTTTAAATAGGGGAATGATGACCAATGATTTTAATTCCTGTCCGAGTGTCTCTACATATGGACTAGCCACATCAAATAAGAGCACACCGACTTAAGATTTTTTTAGAGGAAATCTGGTAAGTTGAGCATAGGGGAATTATAGCCTTGTATCACACATCAAAGAGGTTAGGGGGCACAGTGAGCAATTTGCGCAATGAGACAATTGCTGGTCAATTCAATACAAAAACTCATCAATCGAATCGATAAAAAAACGACTGCTGTCATTTTCAGGTCATGGAAAGAAACTTACCTGCAATTTGAGGGTAGCCCTTAACTGCGATTCTTGTATTGTGTGATATCACACACGTACGCATCTCAAAAGGTGCTTACTGCTTACCAACCACAACAGCTACGACGAGCAGGAAAGCGGGCAATGTAAGGGTAGATGAAGGAAGAAATGCAGGTTGGCCTTCAAAGACAAATGCTGTATTCGTACAAATGTCTCCAATCTTCAAGAGGTATTGACTTTGAACACCGAGGATCGAATATTTCAATTAATTTCAATTACCAAGCCTCGCACTTACAATGCACTATCATGAGCAGGGGATTCACTGAGTACTTGGTATCCGAGATGAAAGCGGAAGGAGAGGAATATGGAGGGGGAAATGCATTAGCAGCCAATAGCAGGCGGCACAGCGGCCTCAGCGCGGGGAATCACCAAATAATAGTTAAAGCACGCATTACACAATCGGGCGATCAGGGGGCATGTTCTCGAACAGCTCCAGCGAACGAACAGACGCGCGAACGAGCCTTGCGAATGAACACCGAGGCAGTTCAGCCAATTATTTGCAACTTGTGCTTGATATGATCCACATGCACAAAAGTTTAGACACGGTGTAGAGGACATAGGACCTACGCATTAAAGGAATAATCTCATTTACAAGCCTCGTTCGCGCATCTGTTCGTTCGCTGGAGCTGTTCGAGAACATGCCCCCAGCTGGAAGCTCGGCCAAAAAACTGGGTTTTGTGCAAAATAATTTTAAAATGTCTGGTTAGCATTCGTCAAACTGCTGCATTGCAACCCAGAACGAGATGCCAATACGTCCGGTAAGCTTGAGACAGGCCTCTAGCTTGAGATTCCCACTGTTGTTAAGTATTCAAAATATGAGTGCAGTAAATGTTCAAATTGACAAATTAAAGTATGCCTACAAACCGATTCAACAGAAGAAACCATATTCAAAGTCTCACAAAATCTCTTTCTTGCATTTAAAAAAAAAAAAAAAAAAAAAAAAATCCTTCTTCTGAACTTAATTGTTGAATTGTTGTTTAAAATTATTCCTTCTAGATAATACAATTGGCTACGGGACTGACAAATAGTTTTCTGTTGAAAGATATTTGCCTAGTGATCCACATCCAATCCATACCTCCAAGCTGACAACAGAAAACCATTATGACCATAGAGCTAATTGAATTGTCTGATACTCCGTCCACTAAAAAGAAAACTTTGAGATATGTTTGTTAAAAGACGAGATTTAGATGGTTCCTTTCTCTCTGCTTAAATGAACTATCGTGAAGGCTGACAGAGTAGTAAGCATCAAAGTGAATGAACCATTCAATATTTTCATAGCCAGAAGAAATCAAGTGAAGAACTAACGTTGTTTTATACTTTTATACAAATTAATTGTCATTACTAACCACCTAAAAAAATGTCCATCGAATTTAAATAAACATTCTTTTTGATCTCAGAATACTTTTTACTTTCTGTAAAAATATCAGAACAGTACATTGCATAATAGAGTTTACAACACAAGAATTGAAACATTTTAGGGATGATAAAACGACAAATTCTATACAAAAAAAAATTTACTCTATGAAGGAGTTCTCTAATCTACAGTACTGGCAACAATATTTCTTAATTCAGCCAGGCTAGCATTGGTTCTGACAGCCAAGGGGTCAAAATGTGTCCTACTTGCTCGATAACCAGACTTCTGGAGAAATGACACAATTTTGGTAGCTCGTACCATTTTTGGCCCCTTGGGACAATGTTTATGCAAATTAAAATAGAATGGCGGTTCTATTTTTAAATTTGAAGAAATTTCTTTCATTAAAACTTTCTGTTTTTTGCTAGGCGGTTCTTGAGCTTCAGTATCTGACTGAGATGGTGCATCTGCAGTTTTTCCTTTATTATCCTCTTTACTCAGCAACAAGGCTTGCAGAGTTCTGTCATCCTCAAGATTCGGACACCTGAAAAAAGTGTTCATTAGGTAAAGTCACACATGCTCAAACGAGGTAACAATGTAAAATATCTTACCATGCTTCAGTTATAAGCGTTTCCATTAACTCTTTCAAATTGTTTCTCCATGGGTAATTAGATAAATGTGAGTTCATATTTAAGAGAAAGTTTGAATCAAAGAGTCTTCCACTCCAAACTGGGCCTAGGTCAACTATATTTTTCCCTGGATATTGCTCTGAACACTTGCATGACAACAGCTTTCCTGGATTATCTGAAGTAGAGATTTTTACATCAAGAATTGAACAAATGTGACAGCTTGTATTACAAGACTGAATCTCAACTCACCAAAAGCATATATAGATGATGGATAGAAAGCTCTGTCCTCGCACATGTTGCAGTGCACAAAGCGTCTAATTTTCGACATGGAGGAACTTGCATGAGCAGGTCCTTTCAAAACTTTGGCTATGATAGTTATAGTAGATTTTACACACAAAACACAAAGAATTTCCAACCCTTTACTGTGTGAAGCAGCAGATCTAGAAAAAGAAAGCAGTGAATAGATTTTTGACAAAACCCAACTAAATGAATTGAAAGGACTACTAATTACCTCACTATACCAGCAATGATAAGCCTTGAAGCTAACTCTTTGGAATAAAATGTTCTTGTAATCACTCCACCGTAATTTCGGAGAGCCATTTCAGGAGTCCTGCCATACAAAGCACCATCATCTTTGGTTGTAATGGCCAGCAGTCCTTGTTTTGGGATGTTCCTCATTAATGAATCTAAATAGAAAGTAGCCTCTGTGTGGCAATCAAGGTGGCTAAAACAAAATAAGGAAACTATGAAAAAACACAAAAAAACATGTGGCAACGATTGATAACGGTCAATGCTCAATTGGAAGTCCTTCACGCATAGCCGACAATGTGAGTGTGATCTACTCAAATGAAGAAATTATATTTAACAAATAAAAAAAATAAAATAAAAATTACATACATGAAGCTGAAAGGTATCTCCTGCAGAAGCACGCAAGGGTCTTTTTGTAAAACTTCGACGGCTAAATTATTCTCATTTGCATTTGCTGTAATTATTTCACGACACCTCTGGTGGGGGTCATTTATAAAAACATCAACACTGTCTGCTAAATATTTTTTCCACAGTAAACCAGCCACACCAGTGGATCCAATCACATCAATGCACTTCACAGGAGAAAATACTGAGCTCCCGCTTGCACAGTACACCGAGAGAGCAGTCGTAACTAAAGCTCTGAACCAAAACCACAGGATTAGTTTGTACTCGTACTTACACTCCTAGTTCTACAGCGCATGAAAAAAACCAACATATTTTCCACTTGCACAGGAAGTAACTTCAAAAGTGCAGCAACACACAAATCCTAACCTGTTAATATCCATTTCTTGACAGTAATATCCTTCATTCCTCTTTGGAGAAAGTGACAACTTGTTCACAAGTAGAGGCACACCGAACTCAACAACTTTGATTAAATCTATTGATTTGTCTTCAGGATTAGTTTCGGAGGACACCGACATTTCCAAAACCTGTGGAATCTCAGCCTCGTGTTTGTTGTTATGTTTGTAACTGGCGCCCTTTGGTATGAAAAATCTATGAATCCCAACTTAGCATTGTCATCATTTGCAATGATCAGTTCCTGTTGCATGAGAGATCATAGTTTGAAGAATAAAACATGTTCCAAATTTAACGAAGAGCATTTCCACAACGATTTCGTGGATGAACCCAGGCATAGCAAGTGGAATCTTGAGGGGTCAGTTCTGACTGTTGGATTTGTCATCTAAACAGTTGAAAGTGACGTCTTATTATTATTATTTTTTTATGTTGCCCGTGGTCGCCGCGCTAACCTCTTTCAAAATCTCAATGGCCAAATGTTTACAGTATAGAACTTAAGATTTTCCATCTCGCTTCTGCCAACCCGATGTTACATTTTTCCGAGAATAAGTCGGATTTTATGTGCCCAGCTGTATTCGTGTAATTCAACTGAGGTTAGGAGTCCGCAATGGCTTTCAATTTTGCAACACCTTCCCTTTCAACTCCGGCCTCATCTGCTCCAACGTTTGGAGGTTTTGGTACCACTAACACTACTACTACCAAAGGTATTAGTCCTCCTTTTATTTTGTTGGATTACTTAAGATTGTTTTGAAACGTGCTTGCACTGAATGACAAGCTTCTTCAGGTGACTTCATATCTTAGATACAATTGTGTTAGATTGTAGCCTTCTGTTCATTTTCATAGAACTTTTTAAATTTATTTTTTTCGAAGTTTTAAAACACAGCATTGATGTTAAAAGTATTTCCTTTCTGAACTACAGTTATTTTTACCCGAATCTCTGACTTATTCACATGGTCGTGATGTATGTGATTACAGCTCCATTTGGTGCCACCAATTTTGGGTTTTCCGCTCCTACATCAAATCCTGCTTTTGGCCAAACTCCTGCTGCTGGGTCTTCTGGGTTTGGAAGTTTTGGTGGTGGAACTATGACAACAAGCAGTACAGGCTTTGGTAAGAAACACACATGTTGTTTATGTATAGATTGACTTGGTGAAGAAATCCTATAAGCAGTTGCTGCCGTAGTATTGTTAAGAGAAACATGTTTCCTTTTTCTTTGTCACATGTGTGGAAAAGGAGGCTTACCAAATGAAACACTAGATTGTATGCGGTCCATCCGCTTTCAAGATTACCAATTTATTCCTTTTGTTTGGTTCAAGGATTTGGAACTACTACAACTCCATCCTCATCAGGATTCGGAAGTTTTGGGTCTACACCAGCTTCTTCAGCACCATCAACGGGCTTTGGCTTTGGTTCATTTGCTACGCAATCTACTTCAACTACAGGAACTTCCGGAGGAACTTTGTTCTCAGGATTTGGTCAACAGCCGCAACAACAACAACAACCACAAACCTCATCAGCTGGTAGGCAAGCTGGAAATGTAAAGAAATTTTATCTTCAAATTTTTAGACTTGTATTTACATTTACTTTTTTATTTTTTGATTAGGTTTTGGTGGGTTAGGAGCGTTTGGTGCTAAACCAGCAACAGGTACAAGTACATTTGGGAACTTCGGTACCACTGGTTTTGGTGCCCCTGGAACTGCCTTTGGCAGCACTGGGACAGGCTTTGCAAATACAGGAACGGCATTTGGAAGTACAGGGACAGGATTTGGTGGCACTGGCAGTACTTTTGGTGCTCCTGCAACTGCCTTTGGTAGTTCTGGAACAGGTTTTGGAGGTACAGGGACTGCATTTGGTTCGGGGGGAGGTGCATTTGGAGGCGCAGCTCCCACATTTTCAACTGGTAATACCCTGATCGAACTGGAAAGGTCTATTTTCTTTCACTTGCAATCTGGTCTGCAGCATAGTGATTTTTTCAGGGTTTGGACAACAGCAGCAGCAACAACAGCAACAGCAACCCAATCAGCAGGAAGCCTTATACAATGCTTTAGTAAATGTCAATATTTATAATGACGAACGGGATACAACATTGACTCGTTGGAATCAATTGCAAGCTGTTTGGGGAACCGGTGTTGGTAAGAAATCCTAATTATCTCATGCATGCCTGGTCTTCAATAAAAAAACATTTCCTCAAAATTCATTATGGTATGCTCTCGTTTCACTTTTAGGGTGGTATTCTGCTAATGCTCCTCCTGTTGAGTTCACTTCAAATAATCCATTTTGCCGGTTCAAAGCAGTCGGTTATAGCGTTAAACTGACAGCAGATAACAAGGAAGGCTTGGTTGCAATAAATTTTAATAAAAAAGAAAGCGAAGTAAGGTTGGTATCTAGTGTATTGAGTGCTTGCCTGTGCACCTAAATGACTGAAATTCTGTTGGTTTATCTTTTGCTCCTAAATTGTAAACCCCATGAGCACACTTTGTACGTGGAAATAATTCTGTTCAAATTATGTTCCCAGACCAGAGCAAAATCAGCTAGTGACGAAACTGAGTCAAATTTTAGGTAATAAACCAAATCTCACTGTGAGTGTGGCTGGAATAAAGCCATTGTCTGACTCCAAGTCACAAGTGGTGATCACTGTCCAAGAAAAGGGAGCTACAGGTTTGTTTAGACTTTTTAATATTTGTTAGCAATTGAAAGTGCTCACTGGAATTATTACTAATAATTTCATTTCTTAGGTTCAGTTCACAAAATACCTGCAACAGAATTGGCATCATTTCTCCTGCAGCCAACGCAAAGGCAACAACTTTCAACTCTTGGAGTAGACAATGTTTATCCTCAAGTAGCCTTAGATGAAGAGCAGTTGAAAGACTATCTTGAAAATCCTCCTAGTGGTTAGTTTTGTTTTTATGTGTTTTAAAATTGTTCTTGTTGTGTATAGGCCTGTATTTCAACTCAAGTTTCTTTGTAGGTATAGATCCAAGGTTATGGAAGCAAGCAATTCAAGACAATCCAAACCCAGACAAATTTATACCGGTCCCTATGACAGGATTTAAGCAGGTTAGGTGGAGGATGCAGTGCCAAGAACAGGAAACTGCTCTTCATCAGGCTTTCCTTGACAAGGTAGCTGAAGAAGTACAGACACTGCAGCGGAAGCAGGCAGCCACTGTAGCTAAAACTACAGAATATCGCAGGAAACTTGTAGAGCTTGAGCACCGTCTGTTACAGGTTTGTTTTCTGTGTAATATCAATAGTTCTCTAATTTTCTCCATCTGAAGACTTTAAATGATTATCTCTGTTTTTAATTTTTGTAGCTTCTTGTCAAACAAGAAATTACACGGAAAGTGGGACTAGCACTAACTCCTGAGGAAGAGGCTATTCGAGGTCACCTGGAATCATTACAACCACATATGTATGCTCCCACTCACCTGAAAGTAAGTTCCCTTCAAAATGCATTTTTGATTCCTTTAAGAACTTAATCACTCTAGTTCTTTGTTTTTATTTTGATTGCACCTATTTTTTAGGGACGGTTAGCAGAACTGCTCTCTACAATAAGAATGCAGAGAGAAAAAGGAGAACAGAAGGAGACTGAACGTTATACTATGGATCCTGCAGTGCAGGATGACATTAAACAGGTCAGTGGGGCAATAAGTTTTGGTCTTTTACTTCTACCAAGTCATTGCTATTATCATGCCTGAATCAAATAACGTTCTGTCATGCACTCTAGTTCAAGATTTCTGTTTAAGACAATGCCTCTTTTTCAGTTCCTACGAATGCAACAAGATGGAATGCAGCATCTTGTCCAAACCATTCAACAAGACCTGGCCGACCTCAAGATAATTAAAGAAGGAATGATGAAGCTACTGCACAGACAATAGCCCTTTAAATATACCTTTAGGATCTAGGTTACAATTGTGCTTGCGAAACAAAAGAGAGTTTCTTTTTAATAGAGATATTGTCCACGCTGTAATGAATTTATATTTTTTTTTATCATCATCTTCATTGGAATTGTCAAAGTATTAATTGTTTACAATACATGAAACTGATCATACAAAGACTAATTTTTCTGATTTATGGAAGCTTTTATTTGGCTAAGAATGAGCGGCAGGTACACCAATGCCCCATAAAAACATGGGAGCGATAGTATAATACTAATACACGTTGATGTAAATGTTCTGACATCACGAAGCCATGGCGCAGTGGTTAGAGCCATCGCCTTCGAATTTATAAGTCTGGGTTCGAGTCTGGGAACTCAACTTTTTCTTCAGACTAGACGGCTGGTTGTTATAGTTGGAAAGACGTCCGCGAGAGCGCTCTGAGGCGCAACAACGTGGAGTATCAGCGGAGGGGCAGCCAACTCCGTAGCCCTCGAGTTCAAGTAGCACGGCTGACCACATGATGGTTCAGTGCGAGCGAGATGGCCTCGGCCGAGAGGAAATCAGAAGTCAGTCCTGCTAGACGCAGGGCAGGGGCCTCGGGATCTCAGGTCCAGCACCAGATCATCGACTTGCAAAATTTACAACTCGGTATCGACACTGGAGGATAAGTATAAGTTCCAACATCAGGGATGAAGCAAAGAGTTTGCCTTTCCCCCCGTAGGTGAGATGAAAGTCCCGGATAGACTTAGGACGGTTTTACTTGACAGCACTACAGTCACACATCTGAGCGAGCACCATAGTCATATCCAAGTAGGCCGTTTTCACAGGTTCCAGTTGTGGCCACAGTCCTGCGGCCACAAGTAGGGTCATGCGCTCAGGCCGATCTCCATGCCCCATCCCCCAATGGCAATACAGTAAATTTTGATATTTTAATCCACAATTGGTCTGCCCAAAATGGCGATTTTAGTGAGGAGCAATGCATCTAGCGAGATATGAAGAAAATTGGTTGACACTGAATGACGAAAAATGTTTAATAGCTCGTAATTTTTTTTATTATGAATCATAAGTCTCCAATAATTGCTATTTATACAGAATAAATTGAAGAGCTGGTAATCATAATTGCACTATAATCGGGCATTGTTTTGTATTTTAATCATACCTTAATTTACCACATCTTAATTCAGTCAAAGGATTTTGTCCTCCATGAGAGATATTTTCTGAGGTGCTTAGACTTATTTGGGTCGTGATTCCCACTCCCATACAGAATAAAACAAATTTTTTTCAATCTTCCCTTTTATGTTCATAGTTCCCACTCGTATCTTTCTAGCGTCTTGTAACTCCCCTTATCCCTTATTCAGTCCAAAATCCTTGACTTACAGTTCTTCATGAGCTGTTATGGTTTATATATTAAGGCAATCTTTAGAAACATTAAATTTTTTAAAGCTGGTTTGAATGGCACCTGTGACAATGTTTAACGGTGTAACGCCTTGTTTGTCACCTTAACACTGTGACAAAAGTGTGAAAACTCAAAAAAGGAAAACAAGGATTTTAGCTATGTCAAGAAATACAGCAATATATGCTTCACAAATTTTATCAGTATAAAATCACAGCAAATTAAAGACTATAACAACATGAAAGTTCAAAGAAATCCTTTCTACAATTAAATAGAAAGCTTACTTATGCATGTGCAATGTGAATCTTACAATCAAATCAAATCAGAGTTTTTTTGCCTGGTGCCAACATCAACATCTCATTGCTCCAAAATGAAAGAAAAGCTGCTATATAGGTAATATGACTGTGCTGCATCTCTATGCAGTCTTCTGGAAAATTATTTAATATGCGAAGAAACAAATACACACCAAAAACAAAATTGAATCATAGCTTCATCTATGAAATTGAACTGAAAGCTTAACAAGTAAAAACGGGGAGATAATTGGATTTGAAGCTGACATTGACATTATCAAGAAAAGCCATGTATAATCACGCACTTGCTAATGTTAACATCGCGAAATGCAAAGTACATATAGCACAGTATGAAATTCAACCAACTTCAACGCATTCAAGAATAATATTATTTACACAACCCACAAAGATGAGCGGAAAAAACATTTTAAAATTAAGTATCAATTTTAGTTTCCTAACTTTTAGTAGATAAAAACCATATTTTGTGATCACAGTCAAGCATTTCATGGAAATACATGGTACTAATAACATCTTGGTAGTAGCTACAAGACATACCCTTGATGTTCAATCCAAGTTTTGTAAAACATAATTATCTTAAAAGCCTGATACAAACTGAACAACATTATCCAACTTAGAACCTATTCCTGAGGCACTGAACAAGCATGCTTAAGCTCATAATTTTGTGAGAGCCTCAAAAATAAAATTGGACTTAAGAAACAGGATATGGATTCATTTCAAACCAAAAAAAAAATCAGAATACCAAAAACATTACACAAAAAGTTTCAATTGCCAACTTAATATTAAAACAAAATCACATGCCCTTGACAGAATGTTTTTTTGAAAAGCAAAAATAAAGTATTGGAATAATTTGTACTTACTGTTCAAGTCTTCCAAACCACTCCATATCACAAAGAGATTGGGTACGAAAACTTTCGGTTTACACTAATATTAAAATTTTAATATGATAGAACTGTTGCAAAGTTGGTTCTGAATCTCAGTGCAATTTAAACCAACTTTATGTCTGCGTGTGAAGAGAAAGCAAAAGTCCTACGATGTCAACAAAAGACATCAACTTCAACAGGTCAGGTAGATTTATACTGAAAGTATTTATAGGCGCAGTGCACCAAATACGGTCAAAACAATATAGTAATAATAATTTAAGACCAATAATATGGAAGAGCGTCAACAACATAATTTCAGAACAATAAGGTAGCACCAGCAACAATTAGAAACATTCGAATAGCCATGCATAAAGATACTGTTGCATCTTCATTTCCCTACATTCTCAATTTGAAAACAACGTTCCGGCCTAAGGAAAAAATATATATATATATACCTATACACTGTACAGTTCGAGTCACAATATGTAAAAAATACGCATCATTCTGATCTTCAAGTTGGTGGCTTGCATGCAAGTGATACAGTCTCGCTTTCTTTCACTTAAATAAGTGAGAGTGACGTCACAAGAGTATGAACACATGTTTCAAGTTCACTCAATACTGACACAGCTCAAGATTGTTCCCTATTACCTTCATCTGATTTTATTTCAACTTCCATTCTTTCACAAGCAGAAACCTTGCATTGAAAAGCCATGAAAGAAGAATGTTGTCTTATAAGATATCATGAATACAATTCAAAACAAGATGCACATGTGCACAAGATGGGCCATCTGGGTCATAATGAGCTATAAACAACTTTACAAATTAGGTTTTACAAGACAAGTCATTTATGACACTTAAAAATAAGATCAAATGAATTGGAATGCAAGGCAGTAGTTAAGGTAAACAGTATTGAACAGTACCACTAAGATCCACAGTTCAACAATTAGAATCAAGTACTCAAATGAACAAAATACACAAAACGTCATTTAAAATACAAAAGAATGTACTTAAAAGGCAAAGAATCAAAAAGACTAAATACTAAAAAACCTGAAAAGCTGCCTGTCAATAGTGATACTAATGAAAAATATCAAAATGCAATGATGCTTAAAAGGTATTTTCATGATAATTTTTGGCTTAAAAATGTGATATATAATACTCATTCATAGAAATATTCAAACTTATAACTAAATTGAAATTAACTTCACTAACAGTACAGTTGCTGAGCAAAGATTGATCCATTCTTTGTTACTCATGCAAATTATTTTCTTGTTGGTAACTGTAGGAACATGATGCTAGATCCCTAGCTGCCACTTTCACCGCCATGGTGAAAGCACCTCCCCAAACTTGACCAGCTCATGCACACCAACAAAATCATGCTGGTGATCATGAAAATTTCCAGTCGACCATGAAACATTATCACAATGGTGCTTTGAGTCCACAATCAGAACATACTAGTTGCTAGTAGTACAGTGGCTCACACATGGGGGTACCGGCAGTAGGGGTTGATCTCCTTCATCATCTCAAAGCACTGCAAGATGCAATAAGAATGAAAGCAGATGCTATTAAGATTCCAGACAATTGGGCAGTAGTGGCTCCATCCGTCCCTTCCGTCCCATAAGAATCACATTGACCTGAAAAAGATGACAATTCTGGTTATGAACATTTCTCTGATGTATTTGAATAAAGCGAGTTAACAACAAACTATTTATTTCTTACCTTCAACAGTTAAATTAAATGCTAAAGCGCCATTATGCCCAGGAACGATATCTCTCAGGCATGACTCTGCCACAGTGGACAGTCTTAATACAGATGATCGCCGAGCTTCTGCCAATGGTCCATGTTTACCATTGGCTCTGTTATAACTGTGAGCCAACGGTAAGAGCTCACGGGTGTAGATGAAGCAGAAGCGCTTTGCACCTGTAGACTTGCTGGTGGAGGCTATTAGATAGCTTGTGCCATTTTCTTCCCAGGTACCATGGCAAGAGTATGATGTAGCCATGTTAGTACAGGAGGAGTGGAATTCCATAATATCATTGTTGTTTTGACACCCGACAACAAGTGAGTGATAATTATTTTCTGAACAGTCAGCAAAGTTATCAATGTGAGCATGGTCAGGGTCGGTTACTGAACTAGTTGAGTCTACAGCTTTCCTCTTGCGTCGCTGCTGAGAGAGTTGCCCTGTTACTGTGTAACGGCCGACATGAGGACATTTCCGATTGTGTAGTGAGGAAGCTGTAAATAATATAATCCGCTATAGATACACACAGAAACAGTCCGTATCTCACTATCGCCCATACATCATTAAAATGGATACCTAGGGAACAACCGGTCGGAAATTTTTCCGAAAAAATTGGAAAAAAATCCGCTTTTTTTTCGGAAATAAATCATGGGGGTCGGAAAAATCGGAAAAATTGAAACAGAATGCAAGATTTTTAAGGCTCAGATTGGTAATTTGAGCAACTACTTTAGTGTTCCGAAGCGCAGAGTACCCTGTCAAGTTGAAAATA
>CABIKL010000373.1:0-23651 GCA_902196195.1 Aptinothrips rufus
CCCCCCCCCCCCCCCCCCTCCTCCTCTCTTTGTTCCCGGCAGCAGGAATCAGACCTGTTCTCCCCGAGAGTCAGTAGCCTAGTCAAGGAGTGTATTCTCCGTAATTCGATAGTGATTCATCCCGTTGGTTGGGTACGGGGTACGTATCATCACAAAGGAACGGCGAGAGTATATTTAGACTTCCTCTGTTTTCTCCCGGTGTGTTCCTCACGCGCCTTTTCCTGCAACATTTTCGTCATGAGCGAGTGACCTGTACACTGTAAAAAGTAATACCTGTTTTGGGGAGCCCTTCCCCAGAAAAAGGGGTGAAGTAAACACCAGTTTTGGAATTTTGGGGGGTCATTTTGAGGGCTGTACCAAAATGATCAGGACACTCTAAAACGCATTTCTACAAAATCCTCCAAATAAGCCCCGAAAATTCTGAAACTTTTGTTACTTCACCCCTGTTTTGGGGGAAGGGCTCCCCAAAACTGGTATTATTTTCTACAGTGTGCATTTGCGTCAATAGTTTAACGCGAAATTTAAAAAACTTTCGGACAAGATGAGTTGCCGCTTCTGAGTATCGAACGCAGGCCTGCACGACCGAGCTCAGCCGTCCCCACCTCAGAGTCTCCGGCGTCGTCAGGTGAGTACTCTACCCAATGCAGGAGACGCGCGGCCAGCCTTGGGCTGAAACCTTTGGGTGACATTGACCGTGACAATTTCTCTCCGACAAAAGAACATCGACGGTTTATCTGCCGCGGACGTGTCAGCACTTCGCAGTCGGAGAAAATGCTGACGCCGCCAACGCACCAGCTGGACTGGACAGCCCGCGCGAAGCGGCTGAGCTGACGAGACGAGCGCCAGGGCGGGCCGCAGTAGCCCGACAGATTTCAGAGCGCTGCCGTGGAACTGCTTTGGATCCGGTGAAGGACAGGACGCCGCTTAGAAACCAGAAACGCAGGGGCAAGGACGAAGAGATGGAGGTGGAGGTGTCTCATTCGAGTCTATACCAAGCCAGCCGGCCAGCGAACGAGTCCAATGCAAGAGCAGCTCATCCTCTTCGGACACCGCGACGAACAGACAGCCCCCTCCCCCCTCCCCCAATTCCTTCCGGGGGCCGGGGGGTGGGGGGCAGCAGGAATCGCGCGGGCGACGCGACCTAGCGCCTGATCGGCAGGCCACCACGCGATGCGCCGAGTGCGGCTGAGTCGTCAGGTTGCCTACCTTGCGAGGGGCTCCGAGGGAACCAGCTGCTCTCTGAAGACTGAACTTCTTGTTCTTGGCGCGCGAGCAGCGTGTCTCGTGCCGCGTGCAGCGTGCAGATCACGTCGGCTGCATGGTTTACAACTGCCTACCACTGTGTGGCTCTCGGTTATACCGCCGCCGCCACGGCACGGCGCGCGGGGCTGGAATGCGATACAAAGAGCGATGCGGCGCGATTCAGCGGCGTCAAAAGATAGCTGCCATGCTCCGGCACCGCGTCACCACCGTCACGACCGTCACTACCTCGGTCACTACCGTCACTACCGTCTGCACTGTCACGCGTCTGATCCTGGTGCGACAAACAAAGAGGTGCGGGCGAGTGAAACAAAGGTTCAATTTTAACGCATGTTCACAGCTTCGGATGTAAATAAAAATCGTGCGTTTTTTTTCCTTTCGCTGTTGAAATTTTTACCCCTATCGTTAAAAGTAATCCATTTTTTTTGTTTTTTGAACCTAGATTGGTGCGATGGCCCATCGTACTCTAATAAAAGTGTGACCAGCCTACTATTACAACAGTATGATGAGACACTGTTGGACTTAAAGAGTAGGGCAGCAGGTCTATAATCCAAATCAAAAAGAGTTCTGATGTTCTGATTATACAGATGGCAGACTATTGTTAGTCGGTTGCAGTGCGACAATGCTCAGGTCGACGCGATGGGGTGGGGGGCGCCCCGCCGGCCCCGCCCCGCCCGCGAGCTGCCCATGATGTGGGTGCTGAGGCCGCTCTGGAGGGGCGTGGCGGGGGCGGGGGCGGGGGGCGGCAAGACATTTGGTCGCGGTGGAGCTGCTCGCTCCTACGCGACGCCGACGACGTCCGACACGTGCGTGAGTACCTCAACAACCGCCGGGCAGGGCAGTCGAAAGATTCGCTGAGGAACACAATGAAATCGGATGAGGGACTTCGACGCGCGACACACTTCATTGAAACCTTACGTAGGATTCATTCTTCTTACGAAGGATTTTCTTCGTAGATTTTGAGCACACGTAAGCTTACGAAGAATTTTCCTCGTCAGAATACATCATACAAGTCTTGTATTATAAGAAAATGCTTTGTTATAACGTCACTTATGCCTAAAATCATTTCTAAGGTTTTAATACTGCAGGTGTAAGATGTTGATCATAACGTTTTAATCAAACGCTCTGAGAGCTCTGATCCAAAACTTCAAAACCGTGTCTAAAGTATAATATCAAAACATTTATACGAGGTTTTAAATGGACTCGGTTCCAAAATGTAGAATGTATAAGGTTTAGTTTGCCTTTAAGGACAAGAGCAGCGCTCTCTTTCCCTCTCCCTCCCTCTCTCTCCCTCGCAGGCGCCGAGCCCGGCGTTCGCCGTGGTGCCGTGCACGTGCTGCGACGAGGAGCGCGTCATGGAGTTCATGAAGCGGACCTTCTTCCGCGAGGAGCCCGTCCTGGTGGCCACGGGGCTGGCCTGCAGGGGGGAGCCGCCGGCAGTGCTCCTGGAGCACACCAAGAAGTCCTTCAGGGACGGGCTGTCCCTCATGGCGGTGCTCAACGGCCCGGGCACCGAGCACGGCCCCCACGACACCATCTGCGGCGTCGCCATCAACGGCATCGTGGGGCCCAACGACGGCCGCGCGCTCAGGAAGCAGGCCGGTGCGTCGCGGCGGATGAGAGCGAACTCAACGAAAACGTCTGCTAGTGGGGACCTCTTGAATCGCGAGTCATCCGTAAATTACGTAACGCTGATTTGACCACGCATTACAGGTCGTCTCAAAAAATATGAGGCAGCTGCAGGAACTATTGTGACATAAAGGAGCGCAACACTGAAAAAACTATTTCGAAAAATAATGACAAATTCTGTGTAAAATGTATTACACAAACTGCCTTTTTTTCATCTTTTTACGATTTTTATCTCGTCATTTAACGAAAAGGTTTGTAATTTTTAAAAATGAACTGTAAACGTTTCATAGTTTCACGAAATTTTGTCGTAATTTTAGAAAATGATCTTCACAAACAAATTCGTATGAAAAACAAACCATTTGCAAATTGACGAAAAAAGTTGTAAAATTTGCGTCATAAAATATGAACATTTTTTACAGCGAAGGGATCGAAAAATAACTGAGCCGGCTGTTCTGTTCCAGAGGGCGAGTCCTGCCCCGCGACGCGGAGCGCGCTGGAGCTGTGGGCGGTGATGGCGGAGCGGCCGGAGGTGTGGTGCGACCCGGAGGTGAGCTGCATGCTGGAGCTGAGGGAGCTGGCCACGGACGGCGCCATGCGGGGGCGGGGGGTGGCGCTGCAGCTCGCCCTCGCCGCCAGGGAGGTGGCCGCCAACGTGGGCGCGCCCGCCTTCAAGATCGACTGCACCAACTTCTACAGGTGAGCGGCGGGGCGGGGCGTGGCGTGCTGGACTCGCGTCGAGCGTTATCTCCGGCGTTTTAATTCGAAATGGAGGTAATTGCGAGCGTCGTCTTATAGATGGACGCAACCACTCAGACTTCACTCGTGCGTGATCACTCCCGGCGAGGCGCCACGCCACGCTACGCCACGCCACGCCAGCGGAGCCGCAACTGTCGGTTTACGATTCCAGCGCAAACTCCTCTCGTAATCTTAATAATTGCGAGCGGCATGGCAGCGGAGTGCTTCTATATTAATGGCCAAAGTGTCGTCGTATCCGCCCAGCATGATCGAGTCAAGAGCAATGAGTTTGTGACCGGTCACTTACGGTCAGCTGAACAGTCCAATTTTGAAAAATGTAATGAAAACGAGGGGTTGGACACTCCCACAGACTATCAAATGAAGTAGTTTGAACCAAATCCCGATGTTCTTCGCTCGCTCTATAGTCGGCCGCCCCCAGCAGGCTCAATGACTTTAAATGAGAAAATATTCACTTAAATTCTGCCCTGTCAGTGCAAATACATTTTACTTTCACTTTTCTGCTTCTAAAGTTACTTTCTGTCAGGCTGTACACCTACTTTCGAGAGTGTCAAACCCCTCGAATGAAAGCAATGATGAACAATTATATTTAATTTCCACAAACCCTACATAAGATCGCTTGTCAATTCCACGTGTGTGGAGATTGCTTAGCACTCGAGTAGAGATCTGGTTTCTGATGTCCATGACATCAAGGTGACGTTTACAGTGCCAAGGTTGCCGAGAAGCTCGGCATGCAGAAGGTTCTGTCCCTCCGGTACTCTGAGATTCTGGATGCGGACGGAAAGCCCCTTCCCCCACCTCCTTGTCCCCATGAAGAGGTGAGTTGAGTGAGTTAAGACTGTGAAGATGCGTGCTCATCTTCACTCAGAGCCTCTACTTACTGGTGTTGGGCCTCCCCTAACAGGAAGTGCTACAGGGCCTAGCTAGCTGTCACTTAGAAGATTATGATTTTAATTCTGATTTCTCCTGCATAGCTTTGTACAGTTGAACCAATTTTTCACAGGTGGCTGTATATGTCCAGAAACTTTCCAAAGATTGCCAGCAAAAATTTGGGGGTGAATTTTAAAATCGTGGAAAGGTATGATTCAACCGCAGCTTTTGAATTCTAACATTTTAGGGGCCGCCAGCCAAACCAGGCATTGTCAGTGAGTGCTGCTTTGACGTTTCCCAGCTTTCGACATTTCATGGAGCCAAGAAATTAATGTACATACACGAGTAGCTGCCGATTGCGATTTCTCCTGGAGCTGCAGGATCGTGCGCAGCGCTGATGTCGGCGCGGTGCCGATCCTGGATCAGGAGCTAGAGTCCTTCGAAACACAGGAAGATTCGCACAACCCGTCTCCTCGCTCAGTGTTTGACGGATCCCCGGAGGAACCGCTGCGTACTCGGAAATGAATGCCGGGTCAGACCGGGTCGGTCAGCACGCTGCGACGCATTGCGTCAGTCCGTCAGTCGGACATTATCAGGCACGGTGCTGTCAGACAAGGTGCTGTCAGACCCCCGGCAAATCGACCACTGAAAAAAATAAATAAAAAAAATACCAGTTTTGGGGAGCTCTACCCTAGAAACAGGGGTGAAGTTACACCAGTTTCGGAGTTTTGGGACTCATTTTGAGAATTATTTAAAAGTGCATTTTGGAGTGTCCTGATCATTTTGGTATAGCTCTCAAAATTACCCCGAAAAATTCCGAAACTGGTGTTACTTATCACCTGTGTCTAGGGAACCCTCAAAGCACAGCACTGCAGGGAATGCGCATTGAAGGCGCATCGGCGGGCTCTGGTTGCAACTTGAATGCGTATTTTCAGCAGTGCCTTGCTAGCTGGGAAGGGCTCCACAAAACTGGTATATTTTTTTAAGACAGTGTCCACCTTTTCCAAGGTGACGGGGTCGTCCATAAAAGAACACGTGCTATCAATGTCATTATGACCGCCGCTTTGCACAAGCACGTCTTTAAACACGGATGGGAAGTAAATGGTGATTGCATAAACTCTGCCATTAGAACTCTTTATTTAAATTGCTGTATTTTTTATTATTTTGTTCGGTGGTTTATTCCAGCGGTCGTCGCGATACGTATTCTGAAAAAACTTCGATCTCTGCTCTGATCTGATCCCCAAGTCATGGAAGACCAGAAATGCACGGCGTGCTCTGTCTCAATCGCGCCCACGGTGTTAGAGAGAGAGGTCTCTTTACACCGTGATCGCGCCCTAGTGCGGCTCCCACGGCCAGGGAAGTCCGAGCCGGGCGGACAGGGCGGGGTGGACGGGGCAGCGCGGGGCAGGGCAGGGCGGACGAGGCAGGGCGGGGCAGGGCGGGGCAGGGCGGGGCAGGGCGGCAGCAACCTGCGTTATTGTCCTTCGGGAGTGAAGGAAGGTTTCCTTGGCAGAGGCAGGGCAGATGCCCCGGCCTGAAAGGAACAGCGGGATCACAAGTCCGTGCGCTTCTCTTGGAAGATTGTTGCGAGTCAGCAACCCTCTGCAATATACTTCTCTTTTTATTTCTTCGAAATCTGCTCAGCTCAAGCAAAAGTCAGTTTACGATACACGCACCCGCGGACAACCCATGTTTAATCGACCCGAAAAAGAAAAATCTACATTGTTATCTGAAGACCGTTTCGCTCCAAGGAAACACTAGACGCGGCATTCCACCTCTGCAGTCTGCTGTTATAAAAGTTAAATTTGAAGAGCGTCGGCCAGAATAGAATTTAGTTTTAAGCAGGTGATACCGGGCACGCCAGAGTTTCACGAGAGTTTAGGTCAGGGGCCCACAGAATCTTGCAGAATCACCGTGGAATCCACCGTAACGTCGCCTGCCACTCAATAAGCTGTATGATACAGAAGCTGGGCAATGGGAATGGGCCCTGCCATAGATCCGGGTTGGGTGTGCCGCCGGCAACAGCAAACGAGAAGCCTTCAATGTTAAGGTCGTCAGGATGACATTTAAGATTGGCCCTATGTCGGGCCCCTTGAAATATTTCCCAAGCAGAACAGGGAAGTCCAAAAGACGGCTAAGCATGAAATCCTCAAGTGACGTTCCTGACGAGATTTCGACGTGTTTCTGATCCCCCGTGTAAGTCTATGTCTGGGGCGTCATACGACTACAGACCCTACAATAGCTAAAAACGAGGTCGGATATAATACAGGTGAGCCCGTCGTGCTCGCAGCGCAACGAGTTGGTTTTGAGGCCTGCTGGTCCGCGGGGGATTTCTGTGCGTCGAGGAGGAAAGGGGCCTCTGGGCTGGGCTCAAGGAGTCGGATCCAAAGCACTGAGACCATTTCTGCATAAAACGGAAAAAGTACTGGTGGCAGAAAATTTATGTGATCAAGATCTGCTTCTAAAAAGGAATGGCATGATAGAAAAAACCATCAAAAGTAGTGGGTTCTGAATAAAACAGAGACTTTTTTTTAGGCTGTGAAGGAAAATTTATAGTATCTGTAAACATACACACAAAAAAAGTACAAAGAAGATACTGAAACATTCTTCTATGTTGGAGCGAATAACTTGTCACTATCACATTAGCACTCTTCAAAACTGAAAAGAACATAATTGTGATAGAAGTGCACATTGTGATAGAAGTGCACATCTGCTGGTACACATTAAACACACAATCATGTACCAAATTGAATCGAAAAGCACTAAAGTATAAAAACGCAGGTCAGGGTCGAATGAAACAAAAATAATATTACTTTAAAAAAATGAGCACATATTTTTTTTAAACATGCCTATGGTAATAAAAATTTAAGAATCAAATTTGCAGTACAGTTAGTGCAGAACAATCTCAACACATCAATCTTGCACATTACCATAGAATAAAATAACATTACGATAAGAAAGGGCGTATCACAGCATGTATGAGGATTGGAGATACAGCTTTTGGCATTTAAAACATACTGATAAATTGAAAATCACATGCAATTAAATTCCATGAAATATAATGCTATTTAACCTACACAAAATGATGCGAACTCATCAAAGAACACAGACACAAACTTCCAAAAGCAACATTAACAATCAATCCTTGAGAAAATGTTAGACACAAGGAAAAAAATCTTAAATTCTGTACAAAACCTAACAAAAAAATTAAAAACTGCTCAAAAAATTGTTCAATTATAGGAAAACAAATTAGGAACAAATAAACTGACTTCTTTCTTACGAAATTCTTTTTTCATTACCTTTCTAAGAAAAACTTCATCAAAGATGCATAAAACTTCTGTACTCGTTTCTATGTTTCAGCTGCTTGAGTACATACATGAGATTAAAAAGATTTGGAATATACATTCACCTTACTTCAGTAATTATGTACTAAAATTACTCCAGTTTCTAATCAAATGAAAGCTATCGCTTCCATATCACTTCTTAAGAAGCGCTTTCCAATTCTAATCCAGGAGAATTTAAAATTTATCTTGAATAATTTTTCTAAGAGATGATAATTGAGGCTATCTACATTTTTAACTAAAAGCAATAAGTTAAAAAACATAAGACTGTGAAGTTCTTCAACGTATAGACAATACAACATATAAACAAAAAAATGTATAACTAAATGTACGCATGCACATGAAAACTGAAGACTAGATGGTTTGCTCCACAAAAGAAAAATTAGAATACAAAATATAGTAATATAAGAGATCAACATTTTTAAGATACTGCAATTGCAAATTGCAAGATACATGTACTCCTCATTTTAACTATGTACAGTTCTGTGCCATTAGGCATAGAGTCCTCATTCATTATTTGGTGCAAGTCATATCACTAAAACATTCCAAGGGTTTCATTATTTCTTTCTCTAATTAATATACAACATGAGCCAAAGCTGACATGGAGATACCAGCCATTTTCTGGTCAACTGAGAATATTTCAGAGTCTACGTCAAAGACTCTTCCATAAAAGACATTTGCGTATAGAGAACAAATGAATGTGTTTGACACAACAGCATTGAAAATAGCTTTGGTGAATACTGAATGGAATGTGACTCCACAGCATCCATGAGAAACATAAATGAATATTTTTCTTAAAAAAACCACAGTAATAACACAAAAACAACAAAATAATCTGTTCACACAAATTTAAATCAATGAATATGAAGGACGGTTCTCATGTTCTCAAACATAAACTTCAGATGCATCTTGATGCATGACATTTACAGCAAATCCTTACTAATGCGAAGTCTTACAAGCTTGAGCACTGAGAATTCCAATTGCTGTGGAAACAGCTGAACAGTAAATTAGTTTCCAAAAGTTATAAGTCTTCTGTGAAAAAACATAAATTTCTCATCATAGGAAGATAGCCATGAGAAAATATTTGAAAGAAGAGGTAGAACCAAGCCACAAAACCCGCCGACAAAAAAATTCTTCATGCTTTTTAATTGGTTTCGGTACTCATGGCTTACCATGAGACCTTCTGTGCTGGTACATTTCATGTTTGGTTTGAAAAACCAGCTTGCAAGAGCACTCAAAGCCATCTCGCCACACTGTGTGCATGATACTAGTATGAGTTCGCAATGATGCTGCATCACGATACATTTTCCCACATATGGCGCATGGACGAGCTTCATAGAAAGCTAGACGGTTATCACTGCCACCGTCTCCATTTGCTGTTAACAAAAGAAAAATACGAGTAAGCTTACATACAAGTAAAATAAAACAAATCAAACTAAGAAAGACCTACAATAAGGAAAGAAAATAGCACAAAAAGCACATACAAAAAAAAAAATATTTTCCAAAAGTCAATATTTTGTGGTCTTGTTTCACTCTAGTATTACTACATATGTAACAGAATCTGCTCCAACAACACAGAAATAAAGTTGGTATGATATGACTCAGCAAGTAAATAAATAAATCTTCATGCAGATTGGCTTTGGAATTTCAAATGGCAAATCACACAACAACAATTAGAAACGGGCAGTCCGTCCTACTGGAAAAACTGGAACTGATGTGCTACATAATTCCTAACGAGGGATCATCCCCTCCAAGAAAAAGTCAAAGCCAGGACCGAATGGATTGCGGATCACTGCAGCACACTACACCAACTGAGACAACGCTCCCTCCAGCACAGAGGCGTTCAGCAAGCATTTCAATTTTGACATTTTCTCCATTGGGAGTTCTGATAACACCTCACATAATATTAGGGAGTGCCCTGATTCCATGACAGACTTCTAAACAGAGCAAAAATCATCCAAGACAATCAGTGAAAGACATGGAGACACTTTTAAAAAATTACTTGTTTTTTAATTTTTTCCCTTCTAAAGATGCATTTAAAGCTGCTATTGACTACTTCACAACTGCTGCAAAGTACATAATTATACGCATTGATGCAAGAACCCTCTCAAGATGCAATAGAGAAAAACACAGAAATTAAATGTCTATTCTGAACCAAACAGAAATTCAAAAAGTTGGTAAAATTACGAACAGAAAAGAGAAAGAAAGAAGGGTAGAAATATTTTGGCAATGTTCTTTTACCAAATATGTGAAAAGAAATGCCATGAAAATTTTCCATTTTGAAAGACATAACCACCAATCATGGAATGCAAAATACACAATTAGACCTGAAACTTACTCTGACTTGAGATTTTCAGCCATCGATGCTAGATATTCTGCTGCAGATAATGGAGCTGATCTAGATGCTTCCCCTGCTGAAACCACACCTGAAGTTTAAGTTCAGGGCCAAAACTGAAGACCTCTACTGCATTGCATTGTGGCCCACATCCCTTAATACATTATTTCTTGCTAAACTTAAGAAATATGTGATTCCCAAACTTGAAAAATATTAGTGACAAGTGTACTGAGAAGTAAATTACTCACGAGATAAAGATGAAGTATTGAGGCATGCAGTTGGATGCATCATAGCCATGTGTGTGCGCAAAGTAGCAGCATCACGATACATCTTACTGCACACTGGACAGGGTCTAGGTTCATGGAAAGACAACTTCCTTTCTGGTGCAGCTGATACAAATGATTTGTCTAGGAATTAAAAAAGAATTATATATATGTGATGAAAAGTCATCAATCTTATATACAAGTGCTGATTCTTACTTTGATTTGCTCTTTTGGCTAAGCTAAGCATAAATGCTGTTGCTTTTCCAATATGTTCATGTACTGATGAATCAAAAGATGATGATGAGGAGGAGAGGCCTACTTGCTGCTGATATGAGTCTGCATCAACTGCATCATCAAAATCAGGGTTCTGATATTCCAACTCCAATGCTTCAGTTGGGTTTTCTATGCTTATATCTAGATCTACTTCTTGCTTTAACTGCAGTCCAGCTTCCACCTTTAACAATACAAATTGAATTATAAATTTAGAATAAAATGCATTGCTCAAAGTAAGATAAGTGATGTAAATAAATGTCCCACAATGATTTTTATTGACTCAATGTAGAAATTTAAAGCTCAATTAAAAAACTCACCATTTGACAGACTATTCTGTCACTCTCATCTGGTTTAGGCGTATTTGACTCTGCATTGTTACTTTCCATTTCCAAGGAAAATGTCTGAGAACTAACTGGCGACTGAGCCATGAGGAGCCTGGCGAGTGTATTGGGAGGGGATGTCGTTGGAATGTCAGTCTGTGCTTCTAAGGTGCTTTCTCTAGTTTCCTGGATTCGACAGGAAGAGCTAGACGTGAGCAAAGTCTGTGCAAGGATGCTCTGCAATGCAGGAACCGGTCGAGCTCTCTTATTAGAAGTTGGCGATTCAGATCTCTGTCTTTTAAATCTGAGCTCAGAATTTCGATCGTTATCTGATGTGCCCTCAGTCTGCGTATTTTCACTTCCTATTCCCACCATATCCTCTAAAGATTCCTGAAATCAGTAATAATAACAAATTAAAAGACAGGATACCCAAAGCAGGTTTTGCATATAAAGTAGTTAATGAGAAACCAAACTTACAGAAGCTAATCCCCTAACACCAAGCATTTTGGCAGCTTCCAGTAGAGGCTCTAATTGATGCTGTTCAACAGTAACACGACCACAGTACATAAACTCTAATAGGCAGCGCAATTCTGTCATAGCTACATCTTTGAGAATAACTATCGGGTGCGGACAAGGGTTATCCTGGAAGATATGGATACAAAACAAAATCAAATCATTTGTAATAGGTTTGGTGCTCATTGTCAAGTTATGCCTCAGAGAGAATACTAACCTTCAGTAATTGTTTAAGATAGGAGCTGCACGCTGAGACTACCACCTTGTGGGCCTGCACTGACTGGCCATCACATGCTAGGGTCAAGTCGACAAAGTCCTGATCACCATAAGAAGACTCCAGGGATTGAAGAACTGTCTCGGTGTGACTTCCCCAACGCAAGCTTAGGGTGAGCTTGTCATCCGCTTTTGCAGACATCTTCTCGGTTTCAGACATCTATGGAATAAAGGATAAAACATATTCTGATCTGTTTTTTTTTTTCATGGCACAAAAGTCTCAAAGGCTGAATTTATGAGCAGTCTTTAGCCAGAAAAGTGGACCAAATAAACTAAAAGAAGGAAATGCAAAAGACTAACTCTGAATGAATGTATTTTTAACAACTCTCAACTGACTCGAATAGTCCCCAAAGACGTGACCATTGAGGTGGTAAATTTCTTGTAAAATACAAATACATTGCTTTGAAAATTTGTGACAACCCATAAATGGTACCCCAACAGTGGAGCAAAGTCAATAGAAACTCAAACCTTATTAACGCAAGAATAATTTATTCGCCGCACTCAAATTTTCTAGATGCTCATGTTTCGGAATGAATGGAATAAAAACAATCAAAACAATGCAGTTGCAGACGGTTCAGACAAGGTTAAGCCCAATCGCAGCTTCACAATCACACACCACACACGCACACATAGACGACCGACCACCACACATACACAAACACCCCACCCCCACACACACATACGTACAATTCACACATACAAAGATACGGACGTGACGTGTATGAACGTACGCTCGAAGGCTGCCCATGTGCGTGCCTGCAACTGCATTCGGTTTTTCAAAAATTATTTTCGTACCATTGCGTTAAAACTGGTTTAAAATAGTTATCGCTCTCCCCACTCCGATCTCCTTAGAACTCTGGCCGATAGGATGGTTTGGCCGGGGACTCCCAATGACGTCAGATCTGGCTGACCCCCAGAGAGACTAGCATGAGAAAGCGAAAGGTCGTTAATTACATTTCTACATTTAAGTTTACATAATGGAAAGAAATTAAGTCAATAAATTTGAAAGAGAACAATAACTCTTAAAAGAATCGTTTGATTTTTCTTTTCGATTTTTTAAGCTCTCAAACAGTTTCTCACGTCTACATATCTATCACCATGCATTTCATGGATGAAATGCTATAGTCTCTCTGCGGGGTGTCGGTTGCACCGGTGTGGTAACAGTGGCCACTCAGCTCTCGCTTCGTGATGAGTTGAGTAGCTGCGAAAACAAATCAACACTACTGCTATTGCTGTTGTGTGTGCTCATTGTATATTTTCATTTTAAATCAGTGAAATGGACTCCTTACGGGAACAAGTTATGATCAACCAGTTCGTACTCGCCGCGGGATGTGCTAAAGAACAAGCTAAGCAGCTACTACAGGCCGCACATTGGCAATTTGAGGTATGCTGTGTGGTCTATTTGTAAACAAATGTAGAAGAAAATGGCTGACCTCCCTGCTCCTGGTTGGCTGATTAGTGCCGATCCAAGCAGACCACAATGAAGGTCAACAACTGAGATTGTTATTTACCAAGATCTCTTTAAAAAAATATGACTGAACATTTACGATCAATGAAAGCATTACTGCTCGAATTTCTGCTCTCTAAACGATCCTAATGAACACTAAAGCCTCCACTCTGCGCATTTTCCTCATTTTATCCATAGATAAAACGTGCTTAGAGATGCTTACCAAACAAACGCATAAATTACAAACTTCCAAGGAGTTTGCATTTTGGTTGACATACGCATACAATAGCCTCAGTCTTAGAATACAAATATTCGGCAGTTCAAGGCTGTCTGTAAGCTAAGAAACTGTTCGGAGTGATACAAGAAGTTTAGTTTAATTTTACTGCAAATTGTCCCCATTTTCCATCTTGCATTCTCTAAAAGTCCTTCTTTCCTGTGCATTAAATATTTTTCCTGTGTGAAGTGATCTGCTAGCCAACATTAAAACATTAAGACATAATTCTTTCTGTGCAATTGCCCGTTTTAGTTGTGTGTTCCCTCCCACAATTTTCCAAATTTTAGGCAAAGTAGTCTTCTTGAAAGTTGTCATAAAGACGTGTTATAATTGAACCAGTATCATTGCCTTTCACTTAATTATTTTTCTTTCCAGACGGCTCTTAGTATATTTTTCGAAGAGGC
Source organism: Aptinothrips rufus (assembly GCA_902196195.1). Classification (NCBI taxonomy): domain Eukaryota; kingdom Metazoa; phylum Arthropoda; class Insecta; order Thysanoptera; family Thripidae; genus Aptinothrips; species Aptinothrips rufus. The sequence continues at coordinate 13,956 of CABIKL010000373.1, forward strand.
GTCTGTCCCTAATTGTTCTGCCGGTCCAGCCGCACACTTTGGGCAGGTCAGTGTTAATCTCTGCCGTTATAATTTTTATGCTGTTAAGATTCTTTTATTTTCATTTGGTACTCACATGTTTCTCTCTTTCCCAGATTTGCACACCATGCAATACACCTGCTACCCCACCTAACTTTCCTGATACTCTATTAGCGTTCTCTAGAATGAACACAGGAGAGAAACTGGGCTCCTCACCCTCAGGTAATTTATATTGAAAGTAAACAAAAATTAACACGCCAATAAAAGCAGTTTGTAACCTGTGTGCTGTTTTTCTTGCTATTTTCCCAGGTGTGAATTTTTCCACTTCACCTAAGCAGCAGCCTCTTCAAATGCAGGCTCAGCCAAATCAAGCCCAAGCTTTCAGAAGTCAGCAACCCACACATACAGGTGTGGGTATTGATCTCCAGAGATAAGTGATTGGTTCCCTGTGGCAGTGTACCTTGTCAAATAAGTAGCAATTTCAAAATTTCAATGCATGTATCAACCTCTATTTCAAACCCTAAAATATTTCAATTTCTATAGAGTATTTATCACACTTGGCTTGTATCTAGGTGTTCCCATGCACTTCAGTATTCGACACAGCCAGAGCTGTATCCAAATTGTTCCCTTTCAAGACAGAGTGCGCTGCCCGCAGGGGCCCTTGCAAAGTGGTTTTAGAAAATAGATTTTGAGGGGCATTTTTGCAAAAACTGGAGATATCTACAACAGATTATTCGGTCTTCTCAAAGAATGTACCTTCTCTTGGTTAGAAGGTCTTCAAATCGACCCGATTATGTATGCATACATCAGGTGTTCTTCATGCTGTTAAGTAATAAGTAAAAATCAGTTAGTATTGTACAAACATATTTTAATTTAGGTGTTTTTATTCTTTGTTGTTAACTTGTAGATAGGATGATTCTTCTAAACTATGTTGACATTTTATGTCAGAGACAGAAAAAATCTGGTGGTTCATTTCTGATAGTTGGTTTTCTTGAAGGTTATTTACTTTGAAATGTTTTCTACAATCCATTGGAGATTATAATAATTCCAGAGAAATTGTGAAAGGCAGCAATGATTGGCAACTTGATTAAGAGCTTACAAAAAAGAAGGTAAAAAAAAAGAAGATATAACAACCTTCTACTTTTGTTTGAATTGGGCATGTTTCTGTCATCAAAGGCTGCACCATGTATTAGTTTGTGACCATGAATTTGACTTACCAAAACCATTATAATGATCCGAACACCAGATATTGTTAACTTCTCTTTCTTCCAGTCTTTGTTTAGAGGCTGTGGAAGACCCCCTGCTCATATCCATGCAATTGCAACATGGTTGTTAAACATACTTTATAATTCTGAGTTACTAACTTATCAGTTTTGGAAAATTAAGGAAAAGAATGCCTACTTTCTGGTCTCAAAATTAATTCTGATTTTGATTACATTATGAAGTCTTAATTGCATTTGAAATGGTAAAAATTTGACAGTTTTATGATATTGTCCATTCTTTGTGCAGGAATTTGACTGTTTCTTGTCATATCTGATGAAGGGACGCTGTTTCATAACTTGCTGCAATGTACATTTTATGCAGTTTGAAAATTAGATAAGTGAATCCATGTGGAACTTCTTTCTGCAATTAACAAATCTGCCAGATGGAATAATAATACATTGCTCTCTTTGTTTTATCTATGACCCTCACTTCAAAGTAGCTCAACATTTGGCTCATAGGGAGCATTGTCTTGTAGAATTTTTTTGTCGATAGTAAGTAACCTTAGAAATTTAATGAGCTTTGCTCCCTTTTTTGTTTTTGATAAATGTTGAATGTGATTTGAAATGCCATGCTCCACTTTTTAAAATGCTGCAATATTTTTTCCAGTACATTTCGATTATAATGTCAACTAATGATGTAACTTATCCTATAACCGAACAGTATTTGTCAAATGAACAAAGGTTTGGGCTACTTGCTAACAAATGTAGTCTTAAATTTACTCTGCCTTTATTTATTTTTGTCAGTCTTTATGCTTAAACTTTATGAGCAGGGCTTTGTTTGATAGGGTGTTATAGGAGAGAGGAGGGGCGATTGAATGTTGGGAGGAATGAGATGTACTATCATTTGTAAAACTTCGCAAAGGTTTATGTGATCAGTTCAATTTTCTTCGTTCATATGGTGCCAAGTACTGGCACTGAAGCCATGCATCTGTTTCATGGTACAAATTAATGTCACTTTTTTTTCTTTTTAATTTTGTGATAACATTTGATTGAAGAGCAGGTACACTGTATGTAGTAGCTGCTAAACTGCTGTTAGTTATTTTTACAGCGGTTTTGCTATTTAATTTTTAGGGTGGGAAAATCATAATTTCAGAGATATCACTGTATATTTCCTCCTGTAACATTATGAGGGATGCATAGTGAACAAGATCTGTGAATGCTTTGTTGAATACTTGCATGAAGTTTAGGAGATTTGTTGACTCCATTATGGATTGTCATTGCTTGCCTTTTAAGTTGATTAACAAGAGTTCCTAATGTTTTTGTTTTTTTTGTTCCAAGTCCCGTAGAAAATCTAAGTTGAAGCTCCAAAAGTACTACAAGACAAAGTCTGTTTTGCCGTGTATATTTGGTCTAATGGGCTGTGAATAAAACTTTTGATTTTCTATTTGTCCTTTCACTCAAAAATCTGTTTCACAGAACTTTTGGACGAATTTTTAAAATCTGCAATTGAGATTCATTGGTGAAAGTGATATGCGACAGGTATTCTTAATGTGCTTTCATGCAGAGATATTCGTAGAAATGTTGCGTAACCATCTGTTTGTAATCAGTTCTGCTGCATCTGTGTTACACCACAAACTGCTGAGGAATGCCCTCTTCTTCTTGTCCTAAAAGAACTCCATGTATGTACAAATGAGACGTCATAACCATTTACCTCCTCGCATCTGCCATTGATTGGCAAGAGGCAGGAGACATAACTATCTCACATTTTGCTTTATACATGACCTCTTTTAGGACGCAATGACTCACAATGCCATATTTTTGCGATTCATTTATGAGTAATGTTCTGAAGAGATGGATGTTTGCTGACATTGAATTTTCTAGGAAATAGTGTTGCTGGCCACATGCATTGTTTGCTGTCTTCATTATAAAAAAATATCACATAGCGTTGTACAGTTTCACTTCTTATTATTCCTATAAGCAGTAATGTAAGACAATAAAAATTAAATTTTCCTCAAAAGTGAGCTTTTATCTGTGTCTTATGATAGAGGAGATTAGCATACGTGTGGCCTTTCTTATGTAACAAACATCTGTCAAGTACTTGCTTTTGGATTCTATTCCTCTCAAAACATTGGGTGAGGAATTTCAAAAAATAAATCAAAAGGAGGATAATATCAGTTGTATATCATTGCTGCTTAGAAATGTTATAGAATTTAATTACAATCCCAGTTAAGGAAAAGTGATAGTAGTAACAATCTTTAAAGTAAAATGACGATTGCATGCTTCTACACTTAAAATGATACTGAAGATATTGTAAATACTGTGTTAGATATACTGGTAACATGGTGCTCATTGTTAAAATTTTCATTTTGTCATGAGTGGAAATTTTTTTCCCCTTCTTTTCTTTTTGTGTGTGTGAGGGACAGGGCAGTGAAACACCCTTTTGTGAGGAATTTGTTTTCCCACATGTGTGAAGCCTTCGCTTTGTGTGAACTTAATGAAAGACGAAACATTTGTGTTGTTGCAATTCATACTCCTCTTGCACATAAGTATAATAATTATTTTTCTTGCACAGTACCCAAAATTATTTTGAGTTGTTACCCTTCAAAGGCACACACATTTAATCCTTTTCTAGAGATTCTGAATATGTATTTACCCATGTTTTGTCTGCCATAGTTCCAGTTGGGATCTCTTTAAAACCCTGGCAGTGCATGTTGTCTGTCTTGTTCCTCAAGTCTGCTGTTGACCTCTCTGTCAATATTGGTTTAAACAGAAGCCAATAAATAATTGTTTTTCTGAAGCATAACTTTTGAAGTATTTTTTTTGGAATATTTGTTAAGTGCCCAGCTCCTTTCAAGTGCTTGGTTCCTATGGAGTCATCCAATGTCCTTCATACTCTGGAACACACATGCAATATTGCAATTTTGTCTTTTTCAAGGATCTGTCAGCACATTTCTTGTTAAAATCAACCAGAAATGGAAAGAAAATTACCTTTGATAAGACTTTCATACTGTGGATGGTTTATCTTTGCTTCTGCAATGCAATCATTAGATTTTTCTTTTTCTTCCAAATAATGCAGTGCCTTCGCCTTGAATAGTAAAGCCTTGAGACAAAAACAATATCTTAATATTGACCTTGATCTCCCAATTTCATCCTTTTTTTACCGTTATTTCATATCTTACCTTCAAGCTGTTCTCATTCAGGCGTAATGCCCAATCACAATCCTCTACAGCTCTGCGGTATAGTCGAAGATGCAAACACGTCAGAGCTCGATTTTCATAAAGCACTGCACTGTCACGAGTTTCATCGATGGCCTGCAACATGTGTCATGTGTTTTATGATCCACAGTATCATTCTTATACTTCTCAAGTTGTAGAACAAGCGGACCTTGTTGTATAGATCAAGCGCCTTTTCAAACTCTTTTGCTCTAAAAGCGCTGTTTGCTTTCACTTTGAGTTCATCTGATCGTTTCTTTCGGTCTCTACGATCCTTTGCTCTTTCTTCCGCATCTCTCTCCATTTGAGCCATGAAGACATCTGAGAATGTACAAGCAAGGCATTATAATCGTCTGATGAAAAATTACAGAGACTCGCACATCGTAAAGAAGCAGACCGATATTCCTTACATTAAAATAGAAATTACAAGATCTTTTTTTTCATTCGCAAGGGCATCAATTGTTCGCATGTCATTTGTGCGCTATCCTGCGCCTTTTCTGCACGAGTCAGAGACCACGGCGCAAGTGCAATTCGAAGTTCCGGCTTAGCTGTCAAATCACGACTTTCCCCTATCTTAATCCGATCGCGGCGCGAGTGCAAATCGCTCCAGAGGATTACAAATTAGAGCAGGTGGAAACCGGCGCAAAAGGCATATGCTCTATCAATAGGGCATTCCAATGATAGCTAGACCGGAAACAAGAAGAACAAAACGACACGGGGAGCGGGGGAGCGGTGAGTTGAAGCGGGAATACACCTCTCCCCCCCTCGCCGTGTCGTTTTGTTTTTCTTATTTCCGGTCTGGTTATCATTGGAATACCCTATTGGGTAGCACTTTCCGTCTTGATCGACATGAAGCTGGTTTCTCGACGTTAGCGAACTACTCCGAACGATCACAAGACGGATCTAAAACGCTTGTGTCTATAAACAAACGAGGAGCACAATGTGGCATTACGGTTTGAATGATGCACAAGACTCCTTTCCATCGGCATCGGAATGAACCACACTTTTCGCACACAATGCACTACAACACAGGGGTGTCCATCCCGGCGACGGCCCGGCAGAATGCCTGCGCATCGCCACGGCCCGGCAGCCGGTGCCTCTGCTCGCGCGCTCTGCGTTGAGGTGGGGAGCGGGACGGGAGAGGGGAGCGCCTAGTGCTGCCAGTGTGCGACCGAGCGAGCGATCAGGAGGGCGATCACGAAGCATGTCTAGCTCGAAGCAACTCGGAGCCTCCTCGGTTGCTCCCCGAAGCCACCCGAAGCTAACCCAGCGCTAGCCCGAGTGCTCCTCGGCTGCTTCTCCATATACGCAAAGCGGAGTTGATGCCGAGCGGCACTCTGGTTATCTCTGAGCTAGCTTCGTGTGGCTTCGGGGAGCAACCGAGGAAGCTCCGAGTTGCTTCGAGCTAGACATGCTTCGTGATCGCCCTCCAGGCTTTGGTCATTGGCAGCACTATACCGCCCAGCCGGCAATGGGAGAGGTCTGGCTGCCAGCTCAGCCCAGCTGCCGCCTCTGCGAGCGGCCGGAGGCCGGAGTGGGTATCGTAGCGCGGAATAAAATTCCTTGTAATCAAAGTTCTTGATAACGCGTGTTCCTTGTATTTCGCATTCGTGGTAACGCTTACTCCTTGCATCTTCTATTCCTAATAGCGCATGTTCCTTATAAGGACAGCTTTCATTTCACACTTGGTGTTCTTAACCAAAATATTGAAAGGAACAAAGGTTACTTATAAATGACATTCCGGACTATGATGTATCCCCAGCGGCCGGACCATACTGGTTCGGCTCGGCAGAACGGAGCCGCCGGGATGGACATCCCTGCACTCAAGCCTCTGACCCAGCTGGGTATGAGAAATCGGTCGCTCTCAATGCCGCTCTTTTGTTTTTGCCTCAAGCAGGCTTGAGTCAGTAAGAGTCTGTGAGGGAAAGAGGGAGGCAGAAGATGTTGTTTTCGGTTCAAAAATAAATCTGCAATGCGGTATTTGAGCAGTGCCGATTTCTAAGAAGAAAATAAGAAAATTTTCACAAGCATGGCAGACGTGACGTCAGAGCCGCGCAGGGGGTGGTGGTGGGGGGGGGGGCGTAGGAAGAGGGGGCTCGATCTGACGTTAGTCAAGTCAGACTGACTGAAGTAAGGTCTGGATTTTCGCGGCCGTTGCGCTGACTACCCCACTCCCCACACCCGCCGGTTGAACCGCACCGTAACTCTACAACTACAGTGCGCATGCGCAGCAGCTACTCGAGTTGCGCAGTTCCGACCGCTGCAAAATTCCAGACCTTAGTTCAGTCTGCCTACATGCTCGTGAAACATTTATTTTCTTCTTTGACAGAGCGGAATATTTCGCATACCAGGACTCAATGAGTCCACCATTACGGATCAGAGCCGGGCCGTTTCCCGCCGGGCCGCCGGTCCAAATTCAAATTTCGAAATTGCGGTTTCCCGCCTTTCAGGCGAATTTTTTAAATTTGATTATTTGGAAGAAAGCAAGGTAAAATTCGCAGTTTGGCGCGAATGCGCAGTGGCCCCACCGGTGGCGCCAACTAGCGGCAGTTTTTGTCCCGACCGGGCTGGCATGCGTTCTGGTCGATTTTGGCGCGATCTAGCGGCGGTTTTTGTGCGCTCGGATCTGGCAACCCTGCGGGCGCGGGCCAATTGAGATTTGAGTTAAAGCGATAACCAAATGAAGTGTGGTTCACTACGATAATTGACCTACTCAGTCCGATATAAAACAAATGTTCGTCAGTGACCTTGTTTGTTGTTTGTTTTTTTAGAAACGTCACGTGATGGTCATTTTCGATGTTTTTTTTATGGCGAAATATTTACCATTTTCTACGATTCCAACCATATTTCCAAAACAGCTATATAAGAAACACGTTCCAAGTTTGAAGGTCACGGATGTTCGCGATGCACCGCGTCGACAAAGGCGTATCTTGCAAGTGACAGGCCAGATAGATCAATAATCATTAAGCGCCAAATAGTGACAAAAAAAAAAAAAGAACATAGCTTAAATCAGCTTCACTGTTATACATGCGGTTGGTGGTGTTGGGTGAAGTCACGTCAAAATGTTGGTAAGGCCTTTTCAGGGATAAGGAACATCGTTGCTCACGTACAGTGCGAAAAAGGGAGTTCTTCACTCGTTTTCCCCATAGCCTATTTTCTTGAAGATCTTCTCAGCATCGTTTGTAAGTTTTCATTTTTTTTTTAAATCCGAAAAGGATATTTTGTAAAAGTTCGGTAAGTATTGACGTTTTCATGGAGGGAATTTCGCTGTCCATGGCTTGGCAACGCTGTTTCTTACCTTTGACGAGCGTGAGGATGCCGAGCGGCATGACGAGCACGGCCACCATGAGGTCGGTGATAGCCAGCGACATGAGGAAGTAGTTGGTGACGTTCTGCAGCCGCCGCTCCCACGTGATGGCCAGGCAGACGAGGATGTTCCCCGCCGCGGTGGCCAGCACCAGGAAGAGAGCCAGCAGCGCCCACCAGTTGTTGGGCCCGTCAGCCTCCTTGGGCGGCGGCTCCTCGGGCAGCGTGTCGTTGGCGGTGCTGGAGGGCCACGCCCCGGGCCACGTCCCGGGCCACGCGGAGGAGGAGTCATAGTCCCAGCCCAGCCAGGACTGCGTGGACTCGGCGATCAGCACCCAGCCCAGGTCACCGTCCACTGCGCAGCGAGACGAGTACCTGTCAGTGCCTGGAGTCGAGGGGGCTGCCACTCGTCATTCTTGTGTACACCGTACTGCCGGATTATCGAGTATTACCAGGTATTGCCAACAGAAATCCGACAAAATGTTGAACAAATTTGAGAAAGATGGACAAAATATCGCAAAATTTGAGACTTTTGGATGTTTTTACCCCATAAGAAGCAGTTATCGTCCAAGTATTACCAAGTATTACCGATTTCGTGTACACCGAACTACCCCTCGACCTGAAGTATCACACTGCAAAACTCAGTTCTTCGAATTGGAAGAAAACTCCCTCGAAAATTCGAAGTTTTGCACAGAGAAACCAAAACCTAGATTCTGTTTGGTTCAACCAAACCCAGAAACCAAGGGTAAATAAAAAAGGTATTTGGAAGATCATGTTTGAGTGAGATCTATTTAAACACTTTCTTGACTTCCTGACCATTTTGTATAGGTCTTACGGCGTCCAACACGTCCATCATGCCCAAAAATACTTTCCTTTTTACAATTTGGATTCTGCGGGCGGTGTTGCTTCATTATCTGCGTTTTGGTTTTTCTGTGGGTGGAAAAGGCTGAATAGAAGGGTATTTTTGTTTAGCAAAGGATTCTAAATGGCATCGTAAACGGCTCTTAAAAGCAAAAATTTGCTCGAACCCACAGTGTTGACGTGTTTAAACGATAATTATTGAAATGTTTATTCAAACCTTACAAAAATTTCTTAACTAATACGAAATTTCGAACAAATGTTATTTTTAACTCAAACCGAATTTTGAGTGCGTGGAATGTAGAATATGTGCCTCGTCGCCAGTCCACACTTAGGATGAGCAACCATAGGCTATGTGCTGTACAAATCAGCCTTGGCCTCTGTCCCTTTCCAGATGAAATTAGTCTTCGTATGTCAGAGGGTAGGCAACCCTGCGTGAGTTGCAGGCGTCATGAAGATATGTCTACTAATCCCCCGGGGCCTCTCAAGTCGTTCATTGCCGTGTTTACCTGTTGCTGCTGCGGTGCTGGCGGTGGGGAAGGCAGCCTCCAGCAGGCCCGGGGTCTCGTACGCTCCGTACGGCCCGTTGGGCGCGTGTGGATGGGGTGGGCCGCGCGCGCCGCCCAGGGGGGCTCCCAGGGGGGCTCCCGGGGGGGCTCCCAGGGGGGCTCCCAGGGGTGGAACCAGCGGTGGCCCCGTGGGGGGCGTGATGGAGAGCGGGCCGGGCGAGGTGTGGCCCCCATAGCTCGCCAGCATGCTGCCCAGCGGGGCCAGCATACCACATCTGCAACACAGACACGTCGTCACGCATGGGCAGGGCAGGGCAGGGCAGAGCAGGGAAGGGCGGGGAAGGGGGCAGGGAGCACTGGCTTGGTATTCATCACGATAGAGACCCTCCGCAGCTACACGAGGAGCTGAGATTAGGGGCCGTGGCTGGGCAGAGTATGAAGGGCACACAGTAGAAGAATGGAAGAGCGCAGCGCAGGGTGGGGCAGTGCACGGCAGGGCAAAGCAGAGCAGGGCAGGGCAGGGCAGGGCAGGGCTGGGCAGGGCAGGGCAGGGCAGGGCAGGGCAGGGCAGGGCAGGGCAGAGCAGAGCAG